>CANXYC010668052.1:0-20744 GCA_948193065.1 Aleurites moluccanus | reverse complement strand
TCTTTTCCTAAATGGATGGAGATCTAGAGTAGCTGCTGATCCACAGTTCCCTTTCAAAGTTTTAATGGAGGAATTAGTGGGTGTTTCTGCTTGTGTTCTTGGTGACATGGCTTCTCGTCCTAATTTTGGACTCAATGAACTCGACTTCGTTTTCTCGACTCTGATTGTTGGTTCCATATTAAATTTCACTCTCATGTACTTGTTGGCACCTACTGCTGCTGCTTCCAGTGCCAGTCTCCCTGCCATTTTCGCAAATTGTCCAACAAGCCACATGTTTGAGCCAGGTGCTTATACTCTCATGAATAGACTCGGTACTTTTGTGTATAAAGGCACCATCTTTGCAGCTGTTGGTTTCGCAGCAGGGCTAGTAGGAACTGCAATTTCAAATGGGTTAATAGCAATGAGGAAGAAGTTGGATCCAAGTTTTGAGACACCAAACAAACCACCAGCAACAGTCTTAAACGCAGTGACATGGGCACTTCATATGGGTATTAGCAGTAACTTGAGATACCAAACCCTGAATGGAACAGAGTTTTTACTAGAAAAAGGACTCCCTCCACTGGCTTTTAAGAGCTCGGTGGTGGTTCTTAGATGCTTGAACAATGTAATTGGTGGAATGTCGTTTGTTATACTAGCTAGATTGACAGGTTCACAGAGCATCGGAGAAGCGAAACCAGTGGTGGAGAGTTCAGAGAAGGAGAAGTTGCTTGATGGAGGGGAGGAGTTGCAGGGCCACCAGTCGACTTTCAAGTGATCAAATGATCTTTAGTTGCATGTTTTGTGTTCATATATATTTGTAATAAAAAGATCCAACATGCCTAGTCTTGTCTAGGATGTGACATTTAGTGCCTATTTTGCCCCTTTTTTCGATGATTGATGATTGAATCGTAAGTCGTAACTACCCCACTGGTTTCCAGGGTTTGTGTCCTTCAGGGAAAATTCTTACCTTGTACACCCAAGAAATGATTGAAGATGTCATCTTCTGTAAACAGCAGTGTAAAGAAACAGATGTTTCATTGGTGATGGTTAAAGGAACTTTTAAGGGAAATGAGCCTTTAGTGCCTTATAAATGGAAATTTAGAGGGTTTTTGCGTGTCCAAAATTGAAATTCTCTATGCTATGATTCAATATAAAATGGTGTCCCAAACTCTCCTAATATCAGTACTTAAGCACCCAAGTCCTCAAATCACATGAACGCAGGCCTACAAGAAAACCAGCAGCAGCAGAAGCCAGCCACCCCACATATTATTTCTTCCTCTTCTTGAACTAAGAAAGAGTTGAATAAAAAAAAATGGATGGTTTGCAATAGAATCACATACAAGAAATTATCCTTGATCCGATGGTTCCTCTATATCATCCTTTTTCTTTTTTCATCAAAATAATTACAAGTTCTCCAAACAAGCATGTATTTAAAACGCATGTCTTCTCACTAGAAAGAAGGAAGCTTTATCTGACAGCCTCTGGAGCAGAATTGCAGTATGGTGTGTGCAAGCAAACCAACTTAGTGCCCGTTAAACAGAGAGTAGCAAATGCAATTCCAATTGCAAGCCCAGAACTGCCTTTTCGAGTATCTAACATTACTGCTCTCTTAATTATTCTTCCAAAGCTCGGGAGTAGGCCTCCACATGCTAAAACCATGACGTGATCTAGACCACTGTAGTCAATCCCTGCAAGTATTGCTCCAATAGCAGACACTGGACCCACAAATCCAACTAAAGCTGCTGCTGCTAGAGCACTGTGCCAACTGTCGGTGGCTCCAAAGATGCAGCTAGCAACAGCAGCACCACGGGGAAGTCCATGTAGAGAGACAGGAAGGACCATGTGCCGGCCAAGTCCATAAGCTTTTGGGGCAGCCACTCCTAGTGCAAGACCCTCGGCTAAAGCATGAAAAGCAACTGCTCCACATGAAAGGAATGATTGAAGAGTGTGAACACTCATTTGGAAGCCAGTTGCCATGGGTAAATGATTTGATGATGCCCTTTTACGACCAGGAAGACTTAAAATGCTGGAGCTACAAACATGGACAAATGCTGCTCCCACTGCCAGCAAAAATAAAAGGGGGATAATCCCCATCTTTGAAGATATAAGTAGCTGCACTGGTCGCCATGCACCAAGGACAAAGGCAATGCCAGATGCTGAACCCATGAGAAGGGCATGCTGAAGACGGAATGCAAGAGCAAATGCTACAAGAACGATGCCACCAAGCAATGGCCCAAGGCCAAAAAGCAATGAAACAAAGAAGCCCGAAGCATCCTCTGCACTGCAATGTACAGATTGAGATTTAGTTGGAAAAAATAAAGAAAACAATGAAAATAGGAAAAAAAAAAAAAAAAGGTATAAGAGAATCAAATAACAGTTTAAGAACATTTCAATGAATAATTTGTAACATATCATAATCCTAGCATGAAAAAAGTTATTTCTTAGACAGAATGATGAGAGGGCGTAAGACGTAGGAAGAAACATCTTGAGTAATTTGGAAGAAAAATTTACCAATCAAGCAAAACCTCATGGCCTAAGAACTAAAATAACTAAAACCAAAGCATCCCATTATTACAAATGATGAAAAACTCAATATCTGGTGAGATTTAAAGGACACGCAGTTGAAGATTTTAAAGGATGCTTACTGCACATGTTTCCAAGTATATGTTATCCAAAAAATATGCATTCGCAACAAATCTGTAGTCAGGTGTTTATAAGCACCTAAAAACAATGATTTAGGTCATTTTCTGTAAATGACAAGAATCTCATGGAAGATATTGTTGCAAATTACCATATAGGTGCAGAAGCTGAATGTCATCTCTATCCACTCATAATATAAAACAAGTAACTGAGTATCCAAGAACAAAAATTCGGCAGTAACAGGTAACGGACTGCAGTTGTACACTGGTATTGGCAATTTCAAGGGAACATTTGATGTGATAGTGAAACATCAAGATAGCTATTTCCAACTATGCATTCTTAGAAAGCTAAAGCTCCATGGCAACTCACTTGTAGTCATGGCTGAAACTCTGGAACAAGGTGCTTAGTGCTTCCATAAATGCTACAGAAATTGTAGCTGCTGATGCCACTTGAGAAGGAGAGGCTTCCTGTAATCAAAAGGCCATAACATCATGCACTATTAGAAAACCAAAACTGAATATATAAAAAAGAAGCAAAATTCAGGATCTCATAAAATTTCAAGGTCTCTTCTGTGACAGCATGAAAAATAATGAGCAATCATGTTATATTAGCTCATAAAATTATCCAAAAGTTCAACTTAAATGAAAAAAATTGGGAGTGCAGGAAGACTAGCATCAGCTCTTAGATCTTGTAATAATATAAACCAAATGACCAGCAAGCAAAAAAATGGAAATCAATGGCTGATAAAAGATACAAACTTAAAAGTAATGCAAATTTGTGGTGTAATAACAACTCTAAATGATTAGGGAACAGGTTAACATAAAAGTAATTCAAAGCATTCTGAATGTTCAATGCAAGATCAAGTCCTTTAAATCGAAAGTGGGATTCAACCAAGTGTACACGAATTTAGCGAGACAGATTACCTTGAATGCATCAGGAAGCACTTCAGCAACAACCATCCAGATCATACATCCTGCAGCAAAACCCGTACAGAAAGGCAGAAACTTGCTAAATGCATCGGCACATATAAATGAAGGAACTGCTACAATGGGCTGCAAAGAAATAAATTAATATGTCAGCAGTTAAAAAAGCTAATCAAATCCCACTTCACCTAAAATCGTACTCCCAGAATGAACTATGATTATACAAGAAATATTCAGCCAAGAGAAGTAATATCTAGGCTTGCTGCAACATGAAAAATGATTTCACATGTCATGACTAGGATGATATCTGCAGAGAAATCAAGAAGCATTGGACAAAACCAGTAAAGGACACTGTAATTGGCTGAGTTGTATCATATTGACAGAGTGAGAAACCATTAAAAATGTATTGCCTATTGATTTACCTTATTTTATTTTCTTTTAATTTAGTGATTCACATATCTTACAAAGTGATCTTAACTAACATCCATTACCTCTTGTAAAATGAATTATACTAAGAGCTACCAAAAGCATAATTATTACCTGAGGCAAAGATGTAATCACACTCCATAACATGGCATTTTGTGGAGAAACACCCCTTGATGCGAGAACCATACTCACAGCTAATCCTTCTGGTATGTTGTGCACAGCAATGGCCAAAGTCACCAAAAGCCCTTGTGTAAAACCTTTTGAGCTGGCAAAGGAAACCCCAACGCCGGAGCCCTCTCCAAATGAATGAAGAGTCATAATTCCAATAACAAGAACAACTTTAGTTGCATCAGCACCTTTTATGTCCAACATACTTACTTCCCCATATTGTTCAAGAAACTGAAACCCAGAACGAAGTACAATGTAATGAGATCTAAACACAGAAGTACACACAAGTAAGCAAATGCACAAACATTTAAATTGATAAATATCATAAAATTGATTAAAGACAAGGTAGACATCATTATTAAATATTAACATTACTTTGGAAATGAACTTGTGATATTTCTACTACATTCATTCTTTTTAGTAAGGAAAACATCAAGAGAAAGGCCAATGTTTCTTGATCCTAAGGCAATAGGAACCCAAAGTCCAGAAGCACAAAATGAATTTCAGCTAAGAGGGTAATAGAGTTGATAATCAAGCATGAAAGTGCAGTGTTACCTTCTTGCAAAGCAAAATGAAAATGCCACCAGATAAAATCCCAATTACAACCCAATTACCAGCACCATGTTCCTGCCCTTCCTGTACGAGGTCAAAGCTAGCAGCTAACATCACACCAGCAGCCATTCCATTGCATAATCCAGCCCACTGAGGATCTAGCTCCACAAAAAAGAATGGGACTGCACCTAAACCAGTGGCAGCAGCCATGGCCAATGTAAATAATGCAACTGTAGATATTGAAACTCTGTTGTAACTGCTCTTCCTGTCACCCAACCCACTACTTTTACTCTCAAAATCAATGGCATTCTCTGTACCAGTGCCATCAATAACAATGTTCCCTACATTTTTATGCGGAGCAGATCTTAATCTTTCTGAAGGTGCACTTTGAGACTCCACCAAAATGCAGCCAAAGAACACTAAAGAGCACAGAAAATATAACAGGGCTTTCTTGAACATGAACTGCATCGTTGCTTGCACCACCAAAACAATTGCTTCTTTATATGTGACTCCTCATGTAAATTTCGGACTTTACAACAAATACTTCACCACTGATGAATCCAAAGCAGTAAAAATCAAGAGACCCAAATCTGTTGCTTGGTATGTGCCAGGAACAATATCTGCTGCAGTTCAAAGTTGAATGAAAATGAAAAATACTGGTTGATTATAACACGAAATGAGCTCATCTACAACATCATACACCCATGGTGGCTGCAAATCAAAGAGCTAATTTTGAACTGAGACAACTAATTTGAGAATAAATTCTGATGAATCTTCTCAGTTAAAAATTACACTAGAATTCAAATAGATATCAGAGACAGATTGAGTTTACCTCCTAAACTACATTAAAAAAAAAAAAAAATCAAATAGCATCATAATAATTCTTAAAATGGTTTCATCATTTAAATTCAAAACTTGTAAATGAAATTGAAATGAAATATATCTAAATGTGATTGGATCCTCCCTGGTCCCAGCAAAAGCTATCTCGGTTCAGTTTGGTTTCTGGGATATTCATAACATAGAAAATGATAATTAAAAAAAAAAAAAGGAAGAAGAATACGTGTAGATCGCAAAAATTCCACATTTCTTTCCTTTTTCCTATGATTGATCAGCAAATAAACAAAGCATAAAAAAAAACCCAAAATTCTGAAATTCTGAACCATAATCATAACTCAAATTATAATCTGATTATAACCCAACAAAATTAAATAAGAAAAAAAACAATCTTACCAGTGAAACGAAAGTCGCCGCAGAGAAATCGATATAGTTTCAGTACAAATTTCAAATCAAATAAAACAAAAAGAAAGAAAAAGTGGATAAAAGGAGACACTGACTTGCGATTTCGAGGGGTTTTTAATTTTAATAATAAATAAAAGATCTTTTTACATAAGCACATTGATTTTCTTATCCCTCAAAACCACCAAAACACAAACTGCGTCTTCTTTAATCTGAAAAGGAAATAGTTTTGGTGTTTTGTTTATTAATTATCAAAGAAAAATAAGAAAATTAATTTAACGTCACGAAAACGGTTGACACGAAATGGATCACCGGATTTCCTGACGAATCAAACGACTTGACGTTGCTCTCTAGCGACCCTTTGTAAGTGGAAAAGCACTAAATAAGTAATAGAATATTTGACTTCTGTGGAATTGATGAGTTCACCCTATAGTTGACTTGACTTTTCTTTTCTTTTCTTTTTTCTGTGTTTTTTCAATTTTATTCAAATTCTTTCAATTAGATCAATTTTATCATATTAATCTACAAAATCAGTCTCAATTTTATGTTAAATTAAAGTTAAAAATGTTATTTTATTATTAATTAAAACAGTCAAATAATTAAATTGACTTTTAAATTTATTATACTGAATTATCAATTTAATTTTTTATTGGAATATATAATTGTATTAATTACATCATTAGTTTGATTAGTGGTAGTTAATCAAAATTTTGTGCTGTTTGCTACTGGTAATATAAGAATTAAAATTATCAATTTTAAAATGGTAAAAACCAAATTGTATTTTAAGGCAACTCAAGGTTTTTGTAATTAACTTATGAAGTATTTAAAGAAAAACTATCAAGTTCTAGGTAATCCTGTGGTGTTATTCCCACTAATTAACTATCATATTTCAGGTAGTTGTTGACTTGAACATGATTAGCTTCATCTCTCTCACTTGACTGAATGCAAATACAGCTTGTCCTGAAAATTATGAGATACCTTCATCACCCCTTACAAATGAAATATGAATTCCATACGGATTCCACATGTTGAACACAATGCATTTTGTGTGTGATGTACGTATATATCATATTCCGAGCAATAGAACATGAATCCAAAACAAAGACATTATCATTAACTTTACTTAATTTCAAATTTTTAATAATTATAAATCATACAAAAAAAAATCTCTTGAAGTTTTATCGATACTCCAAATCCTTCCTTTTTAACAATAACTTTTATACTAAGGAGAAATTCCTCAAAGTATTCATTGTCTCTTTTCAATGAACTTTCTATCATGTCTCATGCAATACCTACAATATTTCTTTTTTTTTGGCTTTGTACATCCAATATTTTTCTCTTTTCACATAATAAAAAGGAAGGATTTGGAGTATGTACCCACTTTACAGCTGACTAAATTGCAAATGTGTAAGAAACTGCCTGCACTCATTTTAAGAGGATTTGGAAAAGATTAACCACATGTAAGGACTACCTTCGGTGTCAGCGAGGATTGATGCTGGGAGTGACACCACTGATAAGATCACTTCCTGAAACACTGGATGACACGTATGGATCAATTCTTGTATAAAATGAAGATGATGATGCTGAGGCTGAATTGTCAAGATATGTGGAAGTTGATTGGCCAGAATATGGGGACGTGGATTCTGAAAAGATGGTATTAGTTTCTGGCTCTGGCATCATTTTGAGTATGTTCTCTAGCTCCCTGACAACTTCTGGTATTGATGGCCGATTCTCTGGCTTGTCATGGCAACACCCAAGGGCCAAAGCTATAAATCTCTCCACACATTCAGATGGATAAGACCCCATTCTGCTGTCTATGATGGAGAACATTATACCTGACTGATGAGCCATAGTTACCTGATGAAAAAAAAAAAAAAAAATACAACATCTACTTCTTAGCATCCATAATTCCCGTTTTTTCTATGTTAAATGAGAAATTTAATTTAATTAGTCCATGTCATGGGGTTTGTCGACATGCATGTAATTGCTCAATTAGAGAACTGGAGAACTTCAAGAGATCAGTGCATATAATTTAGTACCTCACGAACAATGTTTTTGCCATGTGATATTGGCTGCATTCCAGTCAAGAGCTCCAGAAACACAATCCCAAGGCTATAGACATCACTTTTGTCTGTCAACTTATAGGTCAGGAAATATTCTGGATCAAGGTATCCCTGAATGTACAACAGCAAGAAGAGTCCCAATATAAAATGAGAGGCAAATTAATCTTATAACATATGTTCCAATGATGGTCAGAAAATCATATCCAAAACAATGATAAATGTGGGACACCACTTAGTTCATTTACTATCATTTGCATGACTCGGTTTTAAATCAATTTCACTGGCACTAAACATGCTACAAGATTCAATATTGAGGCCATATACCTTCCACAAACAACATGTGAATCATTGGGACTGGAAATTATATAAAGCATTACTATGCATTACTAAAAGTTTCATGCATCCTGCAATCATGTTATCATAGACGCTAGGACATCTTTAGGATATACCACTAAGGCATTGGATACCCACTAAGCATTTTCTAGTAGGGATAATGGATAATGTTTATCCAAAAAAATTGAAAATTTGCTAGTTCTTTTGGGATGAAATGAATTCAGTTATCCAAATAGTAAAATAAAATAAAATACTAGTCAAGCATCATAATTTTAAAACTTTCTCCCAGGATATTAACACTTTCACCAACCCCACTATAATAGCTATTTAGAAAGATAAGTTTGCACAATCCCTAGACCAATTATGTTCTCAACTAATCCCTTCTTTAACTCCTAAACAAATAACTAGGTCAAACATACCGGAGTTCCCTTCACTACTGTAGATACATGATTAGGCAAATTCCCTTCATCATCCAGGACAGGAGCAAGACGTGACAGCCCAAAGTCGGCAACCTTAGCAGTAAACTTGGAGTCCAAAAGTATGTTGCTGGCCTTGATGTCCCGGTGAAATACTGGAGGGTCTGCATCAGTATGGAGGTAAAGTATGCCCTTAGCTGAACCCAATGCTGTGTTTAACCTCATACCAAAGTTCAGTGTTTCTTTAGCTTTAGCTGCATGTAGTAACTGTCAATTGTCATTCAAGTGCTCATATAATAAGTCATAAATTAAAAAATAATATATAGTTGAATTATTAGAAAAAGCAAAAATGTTTCAAGGAGGTCAAAGATAAAAGGATATTGAATTTATAGATTGACAAGATAGGTTTGTTTAAATACAATTGCAATTGGTGAATGCAACTTCTATGTACTATTTAGTCTCTAGCAGCATTAAAAACCGAATTTATTACATGTTAGCATTTGAAGGTTGATGACTTTAGAAGCCAAATACTTGCATTTTGAGAAAACCATAAAGCCTTGGAGGACATAGAGAACCATAAATTTTATGGATTTTGATACCTGAAAGCCAGTCCCGCAAGGTGCCATTGGGCATGAACTCGTATACAAGCATCTGTCATGAACAGAGAACACAGGAAGGAAAATGTCATCTACTATCAAGTTAATCCTTGCATATCTTTAAGTTGGAAGATCAATAGGCTTTATAGCAACACACTCAACAAAAAAGCACATGAAAATTTTCCTACATTCTCCTTAATTCCATTGAAGTACAACATCCTTGTTGAAATTATTTTTTCCTCAATAGCAATTGCTGCTGCTTTTCATAATTGAGAGAGAGAGAGAATGTTTTCTCTAGGTTGAAAAACTTTAAATGCCTGAATGTATTGCTCAATGAAAAATCCTAAACTCTCATTGCTCAATGACATAGTGGCTGATTAATTACAATGCATTGCCAAACAGCCATAAGAGGCCTGTCCTCAGAAGTCAGAAGATAATCTCAACGAGTCCCTGACCTCACATCACCATCCTGGGAAAAAAACCTCACAATATGCAATGCCCTTCTCATTTGATTTCAAAAAAGTCAATGATAATACCTGCAAGCAAAGAAGATATAAAATGACATCAAAGAGTTCACCACTGCAAAATTACCTGTTCCTGTTCTTCATCACAGTATCCAACCAAAGAAACAAGATTTATGTGATGTAGCCTGGACAACAATCTAATCTCAGTTAAAAATTCTTTTTGGCCTTGTACGGAACCTTCTTCAGCACGTTTTATGGCCACAATTGTGTTATCAGCTAAAATGCCCCTATAAACCTTTCCATAGCCTCCTTGACCAACTTGAGTTTTGCTGTTAAAATTTTCAGTAGCCAGGGCCATTTCTCTAAAAGTGAAGAATTTTACACCATCAATTTTCATTGATATCTTAGAGGCTGCAAATGAAACAGCAAACTTATATACTTTTGTCAATGATAGTCAGAAATGATACTACTAACAGAAACTAGCTCTCGTTAGTGGCAGTATAGAGCTTACATAATCTTTTTCTTGACAGATTCCGGTGGTACATAGCATGTCTTCTAAAAATCAGAAGTGTGAATATTATAGATGCTACAGCAGTGCAGAGGACAGCACTAATTATAATAGCTGCCCAAACTCCCTTGCTGATTCTTGTCCTTTGGGTGCCATAACTCACTGTTAGCAAAAAAAGGAACATGGACAGAGTCATTAGAAAAGCAAATATGACTACTAAGAGACAAATGGCTATTAAAATTTCAACGCCAAGAGTAAACTCCATAATCTCAATGTTGTCAAGGCACAGTCTTCGCTGCTCTATGAGCTTATTTCTATATGCTGAATTTTTTAAATTAGAGCAGACAGGGTTAGAAATGGGGACTACAGTTAGAGATGCACAAATGCTTGCTACCTTGTTGAAACTGCAACTACAATGCTCACTGAAAGTTGTCAGGCATTTGCCCGGAAAACTCTTAACTAAATCGACAATAATCAGCAGTCAAATATGCTAGTATGATCCAAAATGCCAATGCCAAGTAGACATTACAGAGCATATTATACAATCCAGTATCAGTTGGTGAAGAATTCAGAAATTCACTCTGACCTGAAAAAGAATTAGCAGTTTCAAATACATACATTGTGAATAAGGTCCCAGTAGAGTGAAGTTGAGAAGTTCATATGGTCCAAAAAAGTCGGTGCGAGGAAAATTCCATGATGTGAACATGCTTCTTATCCGCTGAATCTCAGATGAATTAAATGTGTTTGAATGTGCATCATTCCACGTAGGAAAAAGCTTCAAATACATCCTTAGCCGAGGACCTTCTTCCCAAAAAAATGAATCAATGTATACTTGGAAAAGGTCCAATTTAAGAGCACTACTTAAGTACTTCTCAAATTGATAAATATATGGAGGAAAATAAGAAAAACTAGGGCTCTTAAGCTGGTATCCAACTCTAAGAGGAGATGCACAAAAGCAATGCACAGGGGATGCTGGGACATATTCAAAGAAATAATCTACTGGACATGCTTCAATAGGACATCCCATTGTAGAATTTGTTGATCTTTCAGTGGTTCCATCTCTTGTAGCTTCAGATCCACAGAACTGGGCAATGTTTGGTAAGTTGACACTATTGCAGATAGGATTGCCTCCAAATCTAAACAAAAGCTACTAATGTAATGAGAATTTTGCTAATCCAAAAAAGCCAAACTCACATTGCAAAATTGTGGTCACCACTATTGAACAGCAATCATAACATCCACATTAAAAAATTACAGAATTTGATTTCAGTAGCAAAATATGTAAGCATCAACCAAAACAAATTACAATACACCTAAAAAAAAATGGAGTTGTCAACCAAAACAAATTACAATACACCTAAAAAAAATGGAGTTGCATGGGTTATCGATTACTATGTGGAAATAATACCTGAGGGTGACATTATCTGGTGGATTTAGCTCCCCTAAGAAGACTGAGAGTGAATTGTTCCTAAGATCACTGCAATATTTTTTTTTGCACAGAAGAGAGAAATTAGCATGATTCTGTTTTTACTGAGTTCTGATATATTAATTAACTTCATGCTGAAACTCTACAGTGCTCAATTTCATTGCCTTTCTTCCCAGTTCTTACAGTGTAAGTCTAGCATTTGTGCTGAAGGATTTGTTTTGCCAGATGTTAGCTGGGACAGAACCGGTAAGCAAGTTATTTTCAAGTGACCTGTAATGAAAAAGCATTTAAATATAAATTACAATTCCACAACAGAAAAATTCAAAAAGAAAACTATATGTAGATAGTATCTCACAGTCTTTGAAGAAAAGGAAGATTTGAGAAGCTTCCAGGTATAGATCCATTAAGCTGGTTGTCTGACAGATCGCTGCAATCAACAAGAATAAATTTCTTACACAAGACTACCTTCATCACAAATTAATTAAGTTATTCATGGATAGTGAGGATAGAATATAGGGTAATTTCTAATTCTAAAGTTGGTTTTGGAAAAACTCAGAAGTGAGGCAGTCAAGAACATCTAAGATCCTGAATGGCTAAATACAATCAAAAGTGACGGTTAGTGAAACTTTTTGAAAGAACAATTGACAAGTCTACATTTGCATTTTACTTACATAGTTGTTATATTAGCAGCAAGCTTTGATGGTATGGGTCCAGTAAGGTAATTGTGGCTCAGATCCCTTTGTCATGAACACAGTAACAAGTTAGACATACAAATGAAATTTAGTGGCACGAACAGAATGAGAACACATTTGTTACAGTGTCAATAATAGGTACTACTTACAGATAGAAGAGGTTTGGAATGCTGCTAAGATCAGGAACAGGTCCATGCAAGCCACAATTTCTAAGACTTCTATCTTGTCAAAAAAGATTAAAAGGTGAAAAACCATTAACAGTTATGCACCGTAACTTGATTTACACAATCAGTATTCCAGTCAAGTACTTGAAAATATTGAGTCCTAAGAGCATACACATTTATCCTCCAAATGCAATGTGAAATAGTAATTGAAGCAGATACTGTCTAATAATTAATAACACTTACAATTTTGCTAATTTGGAAATATTGCCAAAAGTAGCTGGAATTTCAGACCCATAGAAGTTGTTGTTGTCAAGTTGACTGCAGGGAAAGAAAGAAGGAAAAAGAGAACAGAATTTATTTTCATAACAAATGACTTCATGCATCATCCTATTGAAGCATGTTACTTAAGGTTTTACCAAGTTCTTGCTAGGATTGTTACCACCACCAACAAGCAACTCTAATAAGCATGCAATCAATATCATATGAAAAGAGAAATTGACTTATATCATAATGGCAATGAGTCATGAAAATCTCGATAACGTGATAGGAGAACGTACAGTATACGCAAATCTGGCAAGTGGGAGAGTTCTGGAGGAAGATGTCCAGATAAGTTATTATTGTCCACAAGACTGCATCAGATTCACATATCCTCAGAAACCAGTCAACAACATTTATTATAGATTAATCATCAAGAGAATTAAAAGAAAATGAAATACAAGCTCACAAGTGAAGAAGAGTGGATAATTTGGAGAGTTCGGATGGAATTGGACCACTTATAGAGTTGTTGTTGAAGTGACTGCAAAATTCACATAAAAGTAGATAACACGTGCAAAAAAAATAACTTCTTTGGCAACTTCAAGTAGTAGTCAATTGAATGTCCACTTACAGGTGCTTGACACTGCTCAAGTTAGCAAATGACTTTGGTATTGGACCTGAAATCTCATTCTGGTCCAATTGGAGTCTATATAGATTCGATAAATAGCCAAGTTCATCAGGTAAAGGACCAGATAATTTGTTTCCATTCAAAAGCCTGTATAAAAGTGCATAACATAAGCTAAAAGTAACAGAAACTGTATCATAGTTGAAAATTCATTTCATGGATATTAAGTAAATGCTAATGTCCGGGAGATACTGACTTCATAAATATTTGCATTGACGAGTTTCATAAACACTCGCAATTTGATAGTTTCTTTACAGAATATTAAATGATGGAATTATGTGATACATCCTCAATGTTGATTACCAAAAAATCCATAAAACTGCAGCAATCAATTGATTTCACATAAACTTTAGGACAATTAAAGGTTGCATTACTTTTTCCTTCTTAAGAATAAAGAGAAGAAATAAAGAAGAGAAGAAGGATTTTCCCTCCTTAGGGGCCATAATTAGTGTGAACTCAACTTACAGGAGTCTCAAAGATGAAATGTTTCCTATCTCCTTTGGTATGCTGCCATCCACTTCATTCCACATAAAATCCCTTACAAATGGAAAATAGAAAGAAAAAAAAATGGTATTGGAATCATTGAAAAGGATTACCTAGATAAGTTTGCCCAGAAATGTGGTTAAGATTATATTTTGCAACTCACAATATTTTCAATTTAGAGAGCTGGCCAAGCTGAGGAGCTAAATTTCCTGAAAGATTCATATTTAGTAGATGACTGCATCAAGATTAACCAAAGGTAAGTGTTCATAACTGAGATTCTGTAATAACTGAAGAAATATTCGAAAATGCTCGACATTTAGAGAATCTGAGGTGTGCAACTGAAGCAAAGCAACAGAAGCTTTTCCACATGAAAATACTAGTTGCACCTTTTATCAAGTAAATTCTAAGTTTATTTAGCAATGTCAGAAGGAATGGAGATACAACCAGAAGGCAGGAAAAGGCATGAAAAGAACTTACAGCTCCCTAATATGCAGGTATCCATCAGTCCCAATTTTATCATAACACACAACTCCAATCCAATTTGATATACATGGATCTCCCTTGCCCCACTGACTGAGATACTTAATAGGATCAATCAAACTGTTCTTTACTTCCAACAATGCATTGACTGCGAAATGGCACAAATTCAAGAAAATGAGTTGCCAAATTAACTCTTATCCAGTTTTCCATATTCCAAGAGAAACTGCAAATATCTTCAAAGACTTTCAAGTACAAGATATTTCAATTCATTTTATAGACAGTTTAAAGATTGGAAGGAACATCAAATGTATTAATGGTGACTGCACTGTATGAAAAAACTATAAAAAATAAAAACTTGTGGAGAAAAAGATTTCACCTTCAGACGGATATGTACTTGAAGTTTGTGCAACTGCAAGGAGCACCAAGTAACAATATGACACCAAGAAAACAAATCCACAAATTCTTAGCCACAACATCTTTTAACTCCCTAAAAAAAAACTAATATTAGTAATTAAATTGCAAATGTTCTGGAATTGGATTTCTTGAGATACCCAAGTTTCCAGAGCTTCCAAACAGTGTAATAGTCAAAACCCATATTCTCAAAAAATAAAAATAAAAATAAAATAAAAAACCCATAAGCACAGAGCTCAGAAGATACTTAAGAAGTTACAAATAGCACTACAATCCAAGAACAAAAAAAGGGTCTTACCAGTCTAAGTAAAAAAAAAAGGATAAAGCTTTTGAGATGAAAGTCTGTGGAATTTCAATTATTTCAAGAATGCAATAGACTTTATGTTGTGGAGATAAATCGAACAGCAAAATCTTGATAGAGAAAGAAAATGACAAATTTGAAATTTTAGAAACCAAATTCAAGTAAAGACATTGTCTTCACGCTTGGTTGGTTCATCTATCTATTGTAGAGGACGACAGATATTAATTGTATTCTATTTTCTAAGTCTAAAATTAAAAAATTTGTTTAATTTCCATTTGCCATTAGAAAACAAACAGGCTGTTCTTACTTTTGGCAGCTTTCACCGTGAGAAAGAGAAAGGAAGAGAGGGTAGCGTGGACTTTTTGGAGTAACTCAATTATTTATATATTAATATTATTATAATATATATTTGAAAGGGAACAGAGAAGGTGAGAAGCTATGGAGATTGTGAAACTGAAGCCTGAAGCTGTGGTTTTCATTTGGATAACAAGGTTCCGTACTGTCTATGCAAATTTTGAGAAAATTCAATTGAAATTTTGATTAATGGAATATATCAATTTAAAATGGTCTGATATTCTACTTGAGATTACTGTATAATCTTTTGATTAAATTAATTCCATGATGATTTAAAATTTTATTTATATTATGTAATAATTAGAATGTGTAAATTAATTCCATTATCTTTTGCATCAATTAAAGATTAAATTTATGTACCCTTCTATTCTATTTGGGATGGGCAACTGGTCAAGTACAGTGAATAAAACAGCCAATGTGAGGTAGCGTAACAGCACTTACAGTCTATCACTTTAATCATTGGTTCGAGACATGAGACGGGGTTTATGGATTTAAAATGCTTTTGGAAAAAAAAAAACTACAGTGGATAAAACATAAATAATGGTATGTGGAATAGTCAACTTGTGAATATTGCCTTTATTTGGACAAGACGTGAGTTAATTGAGAGTTGGCTTTCATCAAGGGTTGTTTCTGTCTGTCAAAAGGACAATGCTTCTTTAAATGACTCAGAAAATTCCCTAATAGTCGATTTTAACTACACACAATGAGGTATTTTAATTTCATAGTTTTAGGACTTGCGTTAATGGTGATTAGTTCAATTTGTTAGTTTACCCAACTCTCTCTTTCTTTTTATTTTATTAGTTAAAATAGGGTTTACCCATTTTATTGGTTTAACTAGCTTAAGCTCCTTTGCAGTTAGAATTAAGTTTGTTTTAAAGTTTCTTAAATAAATAAATAGTCAAACTTAAGTTAAAATTCAATTTGTTTAACCTTGTGAACCAACCATTTTATATCTTTATTATTTGTAATATGCATAAAGATATTCACTTAGACTTTTTTTTTTATATAGAAAATATATAAAATAACAATTTAAAATTTTTCAATGCATATTTATAAAATATTTTTTTATAGTTGAAACATTTTATCATGTAAAATATTATAAGAAGAATATCACTAACTACACATGATTTTTAAAAATATATATGTTATTTTCTAAAATAAATTTATAAATGATTTTATCTAAAGGATTATATTTATTAAGAAAAAGTTTAGGTTGATTTTGTTCACTGGTAGAGCTCGACTTGACTTAATTAATTAACGAGTTAAGTTGGCATATTTTTATTTATTTATGTTAATCCAATTTAGAAGGCAGTAAATGTGAAATTCAAATATAAATAAACTAAGAGAGTACAAATGGTAAGTTATTTTTCCCAAGGAACAATTTTTTTTATTTATCTTTCAGGTTAATTAGCCGTCGTGAAATAGACATCAGACAGAATTTGATAGCTATTTCCCAACCACAATATATCAGGCATTCCATGTTAGGAAGTCAAGCCATCTTCACCAATAAACATGCGTGAACTCAGGCAAACTAAGATGGAAACAAAAGTCTCCGCACACATAAAGACCAGAAATTGCATCTCTCCCACTGTAATGTTTTGCTATAATAATGACTCTATAAGAAGATTGCTGAGAAACTAACATTTTTTTTTTCATATTTGTAGTAAAATACCACAATCAATTACACATTGGAAACATTCATTTATTATATCTTACATGGCATCGTGCTAATAAAGACCAAGAAGAAGCAGAACTAAACCACTTTTCCTGTCGAGGAACTTAACCACTATATTATAACCATTTCAACATTATACAGTTTAACTGATTGCAAAAGTTTAAAATTACAATTGCATGCTTTAAGTAAAAATAGAAATAAAAAAAGAAAAGAAGAAAAAGAAAAGGAAAACAGTGCTGTAATAACTAAATAAATTTTACACAGATTCCCTCTTTCAATGTCCTATGTGCCACTTGAACTGGAAAGATGAACTGATTTAATTGACACATGAATAAACCTGAGCTACTCGTGAGACGGCTAATACTTTGGGTACCAAAACATACCTTTAATGCCCTCTGGGTCAGGTTCAAAACCTAAATTCCGATAGAACTCTACAACTGCAATGGTAATGTAAAAAACCTAGGTGAACTCCAAAATTAAAAATATTAATATAATGCAAGTATTTATCCTGGAAGAAAAATCAATATGCATACAAAATCACATCCCAAAAAGGACCAAGATCTAAAAGAACACCATTGGGCAGGATAGAATTAGTGAATGAGGTGAGACAGTATGCAATTTTTGAGAATAGGAAAAAGTAACCTAGTCTGCACCAGCCTACACATTCTCCAAACTCAAATGTGAACCTCCTTTAAAGATATGAAAATATAACTTTCAGTAGTTGGGCTGGTTTAATATCCACATTGTACTTTGGCAAGCAGCAATCTTTTTTTATTTTATTGAGAACCAGAGTGCAACATCAATCTTTTGTTTATTGAGTGCCTCCATTAGCTGACAATTTAATGGACTGGGATTAAAGAACACACATTTTTTTGAGATGTTATACCTTGACTATCTGCAAAAAGTGTTATATTGCCAATGTCCCTTTGTAGAAGAGCCCTAATAAGCTTTTCAATAAGAGCCTTGCCAAGACCTTGGCCCTGAATAGAGAAGGCATTGTTAGAAAGCAATAAAGAAGTTTGCATGGAATCCAGAAATGGATTTCTCATAAAATAAAAAGTTATAAACTATATGCAGCTATGAGAATGAATGGTGTTTTCTACCCAAGATTAAGTGATTCAAAGCACTACATAACCTTTTCCTGTCTTGAGCCATGCCCAATTGGAAAGATCTGAAAAACAAATGGCATGATGGGAATATAACCTTTCTAATACAGTATATGCAGGTTTGTCCATGTTCAAAGCAAGGTTACCTAGAGCACACATTGCTCCACTGAATGGAACAAAAATGGGAAACTCGAGAATATCCAAGTCTTAAAAAATGTGATGGCGAGATTGGCTTTTCTAGATCTACTCAGATGAGAACAAAATATGATAATACAGAATGTAAAACACTTTTTAGGATAGCATATTGAAGTAGTCATGGAAAAATAGATTTAGGTTTTACTTTGATTCCATTCCAACTAATGAAAAATTCATATTTTTCTAGTAGATTTTTCTATTTAGGAATATCACAACATTCTATTTATGATATTTAGGATTTAGTACTATTTAGGAATCTTTATTTTCTTTGGGTTGACATTTCAGATGGTTTACAATCCACAATCTGGATTATGTGATCAACCTTGCAAATTGCTAGGGATGCAGTGATAGGCAGGATCAATATTGCATACACCTGATAGCAAGGATCAACAAGAACATCCCAAATGGTAGCATTGAAGGCATGATCAGATGTAGCACGAGCCATGCCAATTAGCTTCTTCTGGTCATTCCCCTCTGTCAAATAACTTCTCCAAGTACACTAAGATGTTCATAAAATAGTTTTAGATGCAGAAACAAGTTAATTATCATAAAATGGGAGGAATTTACTATCATGCCATAATTACTAAATACCTGACCCAGGTGATTTCTTTATGGAATGCAGTGTGACTACCATGTAGCTATTTTTCAGAGCTGCAGCTAATTTCGACAGTGGCCTCCTAGGCCAGCCTACCTGTTACAGAATGAAAATATCATATCACATTTAGTCATGATTGAATTGACAAACCTGATTAACAAAAAGAGGAAAATTAGTAAAAGGAATATCCATGTATCCCTTGTCACATTTAAATATCATAGCAAAAGGAGCATTAAAATATCAAATATATTTTAAAAGTATCAGAGCCAAGATAAAATAGTTATCTGCAAAGATGTATCCATTATTTTATTTTATAAATTAGTAAAACTGATCTGAAATGGCAGTTGCTTCTGTGGATAAGATCTATGACAAACAAATTGAATTGATTCTTGATTCCCTTCTTGTTTCAATCTTCCATGTCTCAGGAAGATGCCCCAACTTAGTTCTTTTTACTCAATGATGTAACAGCATCATTTTAAGCTTTTAGTTACTTTTCTGGAACAATGCGTCTTTGGATGAATCTGAGTGACTTTGGGGATTGTACTCCACCACCAATGTTATATACTCGTACAATTAACTTGGTGAAGTTCTTGCCATCTTCAGCTATTGACATGGGAAAAAAGTCTGAACAACTAAAATATATTTTTATCAAACAAATTTGATTTGTTTATCCTTCCATTCACTTTCATAATAGACCAAGTGGGTAAGCCACTATTGTTACCTTATCACATAGGGATTGAAGATCATACACGTCAATGTCTCCACCCGAAGAGAATACTATCTGTTCAACTGCTCCATCTGATTCGGTCTTTTCCACAAGAATGAACTCTTCAGGCAGTGGCTCTTCCTCTTCTTGTAGTGATGGTGATTCAATGACTTGCATTGGGTTATCCTTTAAGAACCTGCAGTACAATGCAAGGATCTCTTTCAAATATAATTAAGAAATGAAGCAAATGAACTTGCCAATGGAAAAAAAAAAAATCTCAATATATCACTGGGTAAGAAATGAAAAGATTAACTAAAGATACAAAGGTACAATTTAGTACAATTCCATTCATAATGTTGTATTTACAGGACTAGCATTAATCTTCCAAATCTATTAAGTAGTGATCACAAAGTTACATGATACCTAAAGTTTAACAGTTGCAATGAAGATGATATTCTCTAAACTAATCTAACACAAAAAAAAAAAAAAAAAAATCTAAAATAGGGAAAGCAACTTGACAAATTAGGTGGGGAACCTAAGAACAAAAAAACAATTACCTAACAGATTGAAAGTGAAAATAATCCGAATATATTAACGGAAATGTGTTCCATAACATACTTATGTCTCGCATATCAATGTAATTCCATAAACAACGTGAATAACACATTAGTTTAAGAGTGAACAACTTGATGGCAACAGCTCCAATCTCAATGTGCGACTTCTTTAGCAACTAAGCATCTGTATCCCAGCACATGCATATATCATACCATTGAAAACAAAATAATATTTACCCAGATCTGATGGAGTCCCAAAAGCTTGCCTGGAGTCTAGGAACCTTCAGTTTTCTTCTGGCTGTAAAAAACAATAGTGGAATTCTCATAACCTCTTTATTTTCATACTATCAATTCATTA
>CANXYC010667841.1:0-60675 GCA_948193065.1 Aleurites moluccanus | reverse complement strand
GATGCATGAATTCTCCACCCACAATTTTCCCCTAAGCATATTGCAGTCACCCTTTTCTGATCATTTTTTAATCTCATCAACCTGAAACCACCTTTTATTGCATAATCACTAAGTGCTCCTCTAAAAGCAGCAACATCCATAAACGCCTGCCCTACTTCAAACACAATGTCTGACTGCCCATCCCACTTAAACTCATTGTTGTATTGGTTTTTGTATTTATTGGCACCCCTTTTCCTCTTTCTAGTATTGGAATTAACATCTTCATCTTCAGAATCTTCTATTACATTCTCAATCATTTCAGGATCAAAAATTGCATCACTCAAACCATCATCATCATTTAAAATATCATAAGGATCATCTTTCTCACCCTCATCAGTAGCATCACTCACCCCATCCTCATCATCACTGCTTTGGGTATCACTACTCACCTCACCTCCTTCTTTTAGCCATTCTTGATCATCACTATCAGAAAAGATATATTCATCATCACTAGCCCCAATATCAACATCAGTCCTATTTGCCCTTCTCCTTCTTGTTTCTCTACCTCCCCCCATATTTGTGCCTTCAATAACTCTGCCACTACCCCTACCCTTCAAACTAGTTTTGCCACTGCCTCCCCTCATACCAACTTTGGCATTGCCCCCATTTCTACCACCTCTAGTTCTGCCCCTACCCCTGCCTCTGCCCCTTGCCATTTCCCTCCTAATAGCTTCATTTTCCTAACTAAAATCAGTTTCAGTCTGAGGAGTAGTTTGATAATCAGTTTGCATGTTAGGTACAGTTTGAGGGGTGGTTTCATAATCACTTTGTAGGTTAGGTGCATTTTGGGGTTTGGTTCATCTTCATGTTGTGGGTTAGGTTCATTTTGTGGTGTTGGTTCATCTTCATTTTCTGGGTTAGGTTCATTTTGTACTGTTGGTGCAGTTTCATACTATAGGGTAGGTCCTGTTGCAGGTTGTTGTGTTGGTTCATTTTGTGGTTCTAGGGTAAGTTCATCAACAGTTTCTGGTTGAAATTGTTGTTCTTCAGACCATTGCTCTGCTTCTGGTTGGTGCTCTTCTTCTTTTTGGTTTGATTGAAGTTATTGTTCTTTAGACCATTGCTCTGCTTTTGGTTAGTGCTCTTATTCTTCTTGGTCTGATTGAAGTTGTTGTTCTTCAAACCATTGCTTTGCTTCTGGTCAATGCTCTTCTTCTTCTTGGTCTGATTGAAGTTGTTGTTCTTCAGACCATTGCTCTGCTTCTAGTTGGTGCTCTTCTTCTTCTTAGTCTGGTTGAAGATGTTGTTTTGCAGACCATTTCTCTGCTTTTGGTTGGTGCTGTTATTCTTCTTGGTTTGGTTGAAGATGTTGTTCTTCAGACCATTGCTCTGCTTTAGGTTGTTGATGTTCTTCTTCTTGGTCTAGTTGAAGTTGTTGTTCTTCAGACCATTGCTCTGCTTTAGGTTGTTGCTCTTCTTCTTCTTGGACAGGTTGTTGGTCATCATCAGATTCATCTAACTCCACTATCACAGGAGGTTCATCAACTGGAAGTTGAAATTCCACTCCAGGTCCAACACTGTCAAGTGGTTCTACAATCTTATCTACGTAAATTGGTATTTCAGGTCTTTCTTTATATAGTCTAAACATTTCAAGTACATCATCATCAGTCTTTAGTATCATCCCATTACCACAAGTATATTCTATTGTCCTGGCATGTAAACTTGAAAAAGCCCTATAGCAATCCCTAACTAATTGAATCCTAGAGTATGTATCTGGTTTAACATTGTCAATAAACACTTCATATTCAGTATAATTTAGAATCAATGTGTATGATTCTGCATATGCTATCTGCAATATCAAAATAACAATGACAAACATCATAATTAGAAAATAACAACAATTGTAGGCATGAGGTAAAAAAAAAAAAAAATGCAGTATCTTAGTGGTAGACATAAACTTACAAAACACAACAAAAAACTATTAATTTACAGTCCCAACATCCTAACAACCAACCAACATCTGACCAAACTCATTGCATTATAAAAACCCTAACCTAACCCCCAAATATAACCAAACCCTAATATGTATACTTTAAACAAAACAATACTCAATCCCAATATATCCAGTACATAACACCATAGAGCATGACAAAATTTTTTTTTTTTTTAACCCATTCTTCCAAACCCAATAATACCCATTTGCTCGATATACTGGCAAATGTCGCTCCTAAACTCAACATATACAAAATCTTCAAACAGATATAAATTCAGCAACCCCAAACCCTTAACTATTTAAAAAATCGTTCACAATCACTTACCTCAATAATTTATGTCTGTGAAAATATAGTCCAAGACATATTACTTTGCTCGATTTTTCACCTTTAATGCATTGAAAAAAAATCAAAATAACTTTATGAAGTTTCACAACTGCAATCGTGAAATTTTATACAATTGGGTATGAAACTGATGAAATAGTTGAGAAAAGTTGAGAAACAGAAGGGGAAGAGACTTTTTTTTGAAACTAACTTCCCTCTTTGTATATAAGAAAGGACATAAATATCATTTAATATGGGTTAAATGACTAAGAAGACTAATTTTGAACAAAATGATCTCAAATTATAATGATGATAAAATATAGAGATTTTTTAATATAATTTTATAAATATAGGGATGTATTAGTATAATATAAAAAAATACAGGAGTGTCATTATAATTAACCCCTTTAAAATATCAAAAATCTTTTAAGAAGAAATTGAGGAGTGCATATAAGTCACATTTATAGGGAAGTAAATTGCAGTGTGAATTGACTAGCTTATCTCGGATCACATTTTCTTATATGGAGAGCTTTAGTTATTATGTTCACGACATTTGTGGAGTTGTATATTTTAAAATGTGTTTGATGTAGATTTTTTTATTTTATTTTATTTTTTATTTTTTATTTTTGTCTTCTTTCTTATTTATAAAAATATAAATAAAATTTATAATTAATGTGTGTACCACTATGAATTTGATTTATTTATTTATTTGTTTTTTGTGACATAACCATTTATTATTGTTTGTACTTTGTACATAAAAAAAAATGATAAATAAATAAAGAAACCAAAACTCCCTCCCTCCTCTCCTCTCCTCTCCATACTCATTTATTTATTCTCTCTCCAAAAGAAGCCACCACCAGGCACCAACCCAATTCAAAATCAAGAAAAGTTGGGAAAAAGAGAAAGCACAGAAAGAAGAAAGCTAAAAAGAAACAAAGAAAGAAAGCTCTTATTGTTGGCTGTCATTTCTTTAAAATCTTGAGCAAGATTTCTTTGTTTGAGATCCATTTTCAATGGCTCAGCAAGGCCAGACGTCTATAGACGCTGCCGTTTTGGACGATATTATCAATCGTCTGTTGGATTTTAGGCAAACAAGAGCGGCCAAACAGCAGCAGGTTCAGCTAACTGAGAATGAGATCCGTCAACTATGTACTGTTTCTAGAGAAATCTTTCTTCAACAGCCCAATCTTCTCGAGCTTGAAGCCCCTATCAAGATCTGCGGTACATCTTCTTTCTTTTCACTAGCTTGTTTCTTTTTGTTCTTCTTTATTGCGAACTTGATTCTTTAATTAGTTCTTTTTCGTTCTGTTGATTTATTAATTGGTTTCAGTTTGTGGGTATCTTTTTCTTTCAGTATTTGGTAGAGATTAGATATGAAAGGTTAAAGTTTTTAATAAATTTTGAGCATTTGGCATTGGGAACTACTTGTATTTGGGATGTTTTCGAATTTCTCTTGATAAATTTTGAGTCTTTAAGATCGGGAAAGTGACTTTTGTTTGGGATGGTGACAGTTGCCTTATTAAAAACAGAATAAGTTATGGATTCATTTTGGGGTAATATAAAGTAATTGGAATTAGCAATTATTGAGGGTTATCCTATGTGTTTTTTTAGGAAGAACCCAAATCTTTCTCTATACTGTGGCAAACTGGCAATTGATGTACATGATAAAAAAGATGGATCACTGATGTTTTTATGGGTGTTAAAAGTAAAGTTTTGATTTTGTTAAAAAAAAAAAAGAAAAAGAAAAAGTATTGAAGTCTTGACTAATGCAATTAGTCAATGATAAGAATCTTGCCGGGCTGGCGACTGTCAGTCTTGACAGATTTTAAGCTTGCGAACAGATGCAGGCAAGAGGCATAATGGAAAAATTTGAAGGGTAAGACTGCAACTAGAGTTCCTTTTATAGGCTACTCCTTTTGTGTGCCCACTACTGAGTGATGGCTTTTTTACTATTTTTCAAGGTGTTAAATTAGTATATCAAATGGGAAGGATTTAGAGAAAGTTATGTAGACAATGGAATTGGTTGAAGAGTGAAGGGTATAGAATAGGAGGTAAGGAATCTCTATGCAATGCCAGCTATGTAATCAGCTTAGATGAGTCTTCACATGTATGATGAGGTGAGAGAGATGATAAGGATGAAAATGGTGATATCCATGATAACTTATTTGCATCAAATTATTTGCTTTACTTCTTTGCCATACTCTTTGCTGTTTGCAGTCACATTTTATTAAATTTCTGTAGAAATGATTGTATGATGAATTTGAACTAGCTATCTATAATTCAATTGTATTTTGTTACTGTAGTCTAGGATGTTATAGATTTAGTTTGTCAAGGCTCATGTTTTGTCACATAGGATTGGCATGTAGTTATTTTTTATTAGATTGATAGTTGTTCTTCATTAGATTTTGCAACAACCTCCCAAATATATCTATGCATCAATGCCTACTTGTTTGCTTGGGAAATTCATTCTTTCACTCCGTCAAAAGTTAATTCTAAATATGTGGCTGGTTTGATGAGGTGATCTTGAATTGTTGAAATTGGCAGTGTGATAAGAACTTTGGGAGAACCTCATCTCAAAGGCTAGTTCAAGAGGATAGAGAGTCTAAACCCAGAAAAACCCCACACAGAAATCCCACACTTCCAATGGGATCCAAGTTCGATATCTTGCACTTAGGATCATAACATCCCACCACGCTTAGCAGCCCTAGCTCCCACACGGGCTGGATGTGTACTAGCACTAGGCCTTTCCTAGCCTCGGGCGAATATTGCAATTCCAATGTTACCACCCACACTACATGACTGCCAGGAAAAAGGTGGTTGGCTTTGATATCGATTGTTTTATTCTCAAGCTTTTGATTTAGTAATATTTTATTTGATTGAATATAAAAATAAAAATACGGTTCTCTTTTCAAACTCTTAGAACTTTTTGAGAGAACTAAGATTTTTTATTTTTAGGAGCTCAAACTTTGTTTGAAAATTCTATTTCTTTAATTAATTGATTTTCATCAACTCCTTCCAAAATCAACAATTTTCTATTTGATTTATTACTTCATATGGGAGTATCAAAACACAAATTGGATTGTTGTTTATGTAGAGAAAATCATGTTTTTAGGAGATAATTTTATATATTATTAGTTTTCTTATTTTGTTGTAAAACTCATTAATTAGATTATATTAGATTTATGGGATTAGATTAGATTACTATAAATCATGGGATTAGATTAGATTAGATTTATGGGATTAGATTAGATTATCATAAATCATGGGATTAGATTAGATTTATGGGACTAGATTAGATTACCATAAATTATGGGATTTGATTAAGTTTCCTATTTTGTTAGGTTAATGTATATAAAACTGACATTATTGTTTGATAATAGAATAAGAAATATACAATCTCTTTCAATTGTTGATAGTTTAAAATCTATCCTAAGTAAATTTGGTTGATCCCATATCTGTTTAAGGAGCCATAATGCACATTCCCTTCCAAGTGAAAAGAAGTCAACCTGACCTTCTCTTCTTTAGAAGTATGTTGATGTTGAAAAAAGTGTTTACAACAATTAATCCAACCCATGGATTCATAGAATCATCATAACAAGGCAAATCCAATTTAGAGCATTGAGGTACACAATTTCCCCTATCCACATTCTCTTTCCCTACTTGTTGGTCTTTCTGTCTCTAATTAATACCGGTGGTCAAGGTGTCCCGTCCTTCCAATCTAGAGGTGCCAAATCACTGGCAAGAACCTTAAATTGTGCTAACAATTCCTGTTGTCTAGCCTCAAAACTATCTACCTTTTCCCGTTTAGCTTTATCCTTGCTTTGTTTTCTAATCTTCATGAAGGTCTCAAAATGTTGCTATAACCCACACAAGTCACCTATAACTATTGGCTCCATGGATTTAAAAAATGGTAACGGAAAATAAGGTGGCATTACCTTTATGCCCATTAAAAAGCGGGCAAAAAAATATTGTTTGGATAATAGCCGTAATGGCCGTTATGTAACTGTAATGGCCATTAAGACTATTACGTAATAGTGTATAAGACTATTACGTAATGGTGTAATGAACTTTGGTTCTCTTTTTTCCTATTTTCTTATCATTTTTTATCCTTTTATTTTCTTTTTTCTTTTGGTATAAAATGTATACATATTGAGTTTTTATTTATAGAGTATTATGCTTATTAACTCTTAGATTTAATGATTTCTGTTAAAATTTCTCATTTGCAATTTTTTACGAAAAATTGCGTGGTGATTGGCCGTTACTGTTACATTATGGCCACTATAACCTCGTTACTATTACACGTGACCGCGAACGCGATTTAAATCTATGATTGACTCTAATATCAAATGTTTTTTTATCAAGCTTATGATCTAGTTATGAGTTTATTTGATTGAACCTAAAATTAGAATTAGGACTCGCTACAATCTTTTAGAATTTGTTTGTGAGAACTCTACAATCTCTGAGTTTTAGAAACTCAAACTTCTTGAAAATTCTGCTTGATTCATTCTTTAACCCACAACTTTTTTTAACTACTTAATACAAAAACAAAGACTAGATAATTATCCACTTGAACAAAGAAGCTGGTTCCCACATTCTTAGATATATATGGGAAAATACAAGTAGTAGAATAATAAATAACTAAACCAAACTACCCAAAATAAGTCTCCACTACTAATTGTTCAAAATGTTTTAAGAAAGCTAGGATCCATTATGGATATATTTGTCATTGAGGGGCTAGCCCTATTGCAACCGCCTTGAGGTTTTCCTTTGTAGTGGTAGTGTAATTTTGGTCTTGATGATCTAAATTCTATAAAACATATTATAGCAATGGCTTATCTATGTGGAAACTGGTCTCCATGACAACAATAAATTAGAGACAGAAGTAGAAGGTGTTGTATATCAAAATTCATCAAGTGAGCTATCTTACATAAAAAAATAAGAGCCATCCAAGTTCAATAGGTCACCCAAGTAAAAAATACAAAATCAGTGCTCAATATGCTCTCAAAAACCATAGCTACTGCCCAAAAAGTGCATTTTTGTAAATAACTTCAATAATTGTGCTAAATTGAATTTTAAGATTTCTCAGGATGTTTTAAGATTGTTGGTGAAGTTTGGTAAGGTTTGGTGAAGATGTGATTTGGGAAATGGAATTCAAAGACAATCAGGTTTAAGTAATTATAGAAGGTAGGTTGAAGCTACGGATTTGTGACGGACTTTGAGCCATCAAAACAGCAGTAAAATAAGAAGTTTTCTTCATCAAACTTGAAGTTTAGAACCTTAATAAAAAGTTCAAAGAAAGAATGATTACGAAATTCTTGAGTCTTAATAGTGAAAATCTGAATTTAAATTTCTAATTAAATGTAAACGGGCTGGAAATTGAAAGACTAGAAATGGAAAAGAGATTGAAATGTAAATTGCAAGTAATTTAAAGATGAAAAATTAAGGACTTGGAAATGAAATGTAAAGCTTAAATTGAAGTTAAATTTGCTTGAATTTAAAGATTCAAACTGAAAATTAAATGAAAACTAAAACATATTGCATAAATTGAAAGAAAACAAATAAATTTAAAATTTTGAAAGGAAATGCAAATGAAAAGAGAAAGACAATTTTTCATTCATTCCTTAACTTTCCTCTTACACCAAAATAGCCTTTATATAGGTTTTACAAAACTATTAATAATAAGACAAAAGGCTAATAGAAAAACTAATTTAGATTTATCAAAAACAGACAAGCGCTTTTTTTTTTTATTTTTCCAAATCGGGTAAAAAGCAAAAAATGAGAAATTGTTTGAGAAATTGACGGCTCTTTTCTTCACAAATCAGAATTCCATCATCCATTTCTTAAAAGGCCTTCATGTGAGAAAAAATACTAAATGAGCTATATTTGCTTAAATCATCCCAAAACAACCTATTCAAGTCTTCTTCTTCAACTGTCACCAATTGGGCTGGATTTGCCTTCAAGCAAAAGGGTTGGGCTGTCATTTTTCTTGCATGATTAAGTTTAGCCCAATTTCTTGAATAAATGAATCATGGGCCTTTGATAAGTGGGCTGCCATCTTGAACTTTCCATGGTGGGCCGAATGCAAAGTAGTTGAGTTAGAGGATTTACCTTGAGCCGGATTAATGCTGTTGGGTTTGATTTCTTTTGAATAATTAAATTGGGATCAAAGGTGCATAGATGAATCTCATATATGCTGGTGTCATAGGTTGACTTCATGGGTTTAATCCTTGTAGAGAGGTGGACCAAATAAGAAGGATATGGTCTATGAGATTCATCATGGACCGAGCTTAATGGAGAAGGAAATTGACTTGGAAATACATCAGAAGGCATGGCATAAAACATATGGGATGCGTGTTGAGGGAATTGAGCCCTACAAGTTCTTGATAAACATAAGTAAATTTCAGAATTCCCTAGGGGTTTCATTTGGATAACTAATCATTTGAAATGATTGAGTATTTGGAATTTGACACCATATATATTTTTTTATGATAATACATTTAAAAAATTCATATTCATTTTTAAATGACCATCTATTCAAATGAATCCTTTTAGCGTAGGTTGCTAGCTATTGAACAATAGATGTGATAGGATCCACAACATCCTGCTAAAGATGTCACTTGACAAGTAAACATCAATTCTTGATGTATATTACCTCTAAAATTGTCAAAACATTTGCCCATAGGTTTTGGAATGGAGGAGCATGGACAATGGAATGGAGATCACCTTGAGGAAGAAAATTTATGGTAATCATTGGTGCTGCATCATATCTCTCGTTTTATTTCTTAGGGTTCCATTAATAAGATATTCTAATTTGCCAAGATTCCTTGATGATGTGTTTTGATAGTAGTTTCAAAATACAATTTTAACTGTGTAGTTTTTAGTGCTTCATTGGAATTCACTGCTTCATATGTTAGGTATGCCTTTATTATTGCTGTTATGTTTGCCTAGATTGAGGAACCGCGTAGCTTTTGATGTAATTTAGATAAATCATAATAATTATATGCGGCTTGCTAAATATTTGTCCTTTGAGTTGTTTTTTAAGTTAACCTCAATAAGGAGTTTTTCTTTTTATTTCCAGGTGATATTCATGGGCAATATTCTGATCTCTTAAGGCTTTTTGAATATGGGGGTTTTCCTCCTAGTGCTAATTATTTATTCCTAGGTGATTATGTAGACCGTGGCAAGCAGAGTTTGGAAACAATATGCCTTTTACTTGCCTACAAAATCAAGTACCCTGAGAACTTCTTTCTTTTAAGAGGAAATCATGAGTCCGCATCTATTAATCGAATTTATGGATTTTATGATGAATGTAAACGCCGGTTCAATGTGAGACTTTGGAAAACCTTTACTGATTGTTTTAACTGTCTTCCGGTTGCTGCTCTTATAGACGACAAAATATTGTGCATGCATGGAGGGCTTTCCCCTGATTTAACAAGTTTGGATCAAATTAGAAGCTTACCCCGTCCAACTGATGTTCCGGATTCTGGGTTGCTTTGTGATTTACTTTGGTCTGATCCTAGTAGGGATGTTAAAGGTTGGGGAATGAATGACCGAGGGGTATCATACACCTTTGGGCCAGATAAGGTGTTAGAATTCTTAACAAATAATGATATGGACCTTGTTTGTCGTGCCCATCAGGTTGGTGAAGCAAGCTTGCTTTTATCATTTTTATAGCTCAATCAGTTTACCATGATGTGTTTTTTTTTTTTTTTTTCTTTTTCAGGTTGTTGAGGATGGATATGAATTCTTCGCAGACAGGCAGCTTGTTACAATATTTTCTGCTCCCAACTATTGTGGTGAATTTGATAATGCTGGTGCAATGATGAGTGTTGATGAGACCTTAATGTGCTCTTTCCAAATACTTAAGCCTACAGATAGGAAGTCCAAATTCATGTGAAAAGGACATGTTTGCTATCATGATTCTGGCTTACAATTACTAACGTAAGTCTAATGCATTGGATTTTTCTTTATTTACTTGGTGCTCATTGGTGGTAAATGATTTTCAACTTGCATATCACAAAATCCATTTTCTTTAGTTATTTCTGCAAGATTAAAGTGTCTTCCTTTCTATGTAACAACATAGATAAATAATTATTATTTTTCCGATGCATTAGGACTGTACCGGTCATGTATTTTGCGCAATTCTGCTCTTTTCTATTGTTGGGCTGCGTTATTTTCCATTTTATATTATGTTTTCATTTTCTTTGCTCATAGACTATGAATGAAACGCATGTTGAATGGATTTTTTTTTCCTCTTAAGTGAAAGTTTTTGGAGTAAATACAAACAATAGCAATGATATTCCAATAAAACCAAAATTTCAATGTTTCGCTATAATGCTAGGCATATAAGTTTGTTTTTTTAAATAAATAAATTCTTCAAAACAACCTTTGAGCCAACCACTAATCAAATGATTGTTTGTCTTAAATTATCAAGCAAAATTCAGTTGCAAAAATTGTCTTATTTACACCAAACATTTTCTACAACTTAAGGGTAAGTTGAGTTGTATAAAGTGTTTGGAGTAAATAGGATGACTTTTGCAACTGAATTTTGCTTGATAATTTGAGGGAAATTATTATTTGGATAGTGGTTGAATAAAAGGCTAGAATTACTTTATTTAAAAAACCAAACTTGTATACCTAATTTACTAGCAATACAGTGAAACAATTAATTTTTTTTATTGGATTATCATAGCTAGTGTTTGTATTTACTTGGCATAATGATAATGCTTTCCTGCTTTAGAAATAGTGGAGCAATAAGATAGATATAATTCAAAAGAAAATGTTTTACTTTCGTTAGTGGACATCGAGAACACTCATTTGCAGTGAAGCGAAGACAATTTAACCTAGCAAAGAGCTTATTGCTTCTGACCAGACCATTAGTAGCTACTGCTATCATCATCTACATGTTTATTTCTGGTAGTGGCTGGATCTGACATATCTCTGTCCTGTCTACTATAAAATTACAATCAAATCTGACTTTCCCAGCGCATCCACTCTCATCTTATCCATTAGTTTCACTTCTTATGCTTTTCTTATTTTTTCATTGTTACTGCCATCATTGTAGGGGTTTATATCTGAATTCTTAAGCATACATTATTGTTTTTTTATGTGTTATTCTGACAGTATATTTATATCTCCTTGCCTATGGTAACGTGTCCACCATCAAATTCGTTATTGCCAGCATTACCCTCTATTACTACTGTGCCACCTCTATTACTAGCACCTTTGTTTGTCCATGTTCTAGTGCACATATCTTGCATCTTTTAGTGTGATTCTTCACTAATGCTTCTCATTGTTCATTTACACGAAAAGCGACATGACAAAAACCAATTGATTTTCTGTTTCTAAGATGTATTGCAGTTCGTGAACTGATTCGATTATGAGCAAGTAAATTGTCAGTTATTTGGCATTCATATTGTAACTTTGGCTATTACAAGGCAAGGCAGAAATTAATTCTGAAACTCTAGTTTAAATGCTTATCTTTCTTTTTTTTTAATTTTTTATTATTGTTTGTGGAAAGAAAGAGAGAAAATGGTAGTACGAGTATTTCATATGTTTGTAGTAAAAAAGACCTACAGAATTGGATATCTGGAAGGGTGATGTTGTCAGAAATACCAATGGTAATTTTTTTTCCAGTTTTGGAGAGAGATTATAATAATTTTTCTTGTCGCATTTATAGAGTCTGCATTCATTTACTTGTCATTTTGCTGATTTGTTGACACCATCATTTCAGAGCTTTCTTCTGTCCATCTGTGTATGAGGAGAAGCATGTGAAGATTCAAATCCTGGCATAACAACCCCAAGTTTGAGGTGTCGCGAAGAGGGTAATGTCTCTCTTGTCTAGGATAGGAGTCTTTTGTTGAAAGTATTGTAGTTTTGGAGGAACACTCTCCTAATTCTTAGTTTGGAGCTAACTGCTCTTAAGTGCAGTGGTGAAGGCCAGAATTTTCTTTTCTTGTTTTCTCACGGTACATTATGATGCTGGTGTAAATACATTTTTTGCTGTAAATGACTGCAGTGATACACCATTGAAAGATTTCTTTTTCACGGGAAATATTTTTTGATGGATCCTGAAAATGGCATCATTAGGTTCTGTAACCATTTTGATGTAGTGCTGGATTATAGGTTATTGGTCTAAAGGTAGTCATCAATTTCCTATGCCAGGCCAAGATTCTTGAACATTTTTTTATGATCTTTCTTAAACATTATGATTTAAATACATTATAATTATTAAAAAATATCATCTAAAATAATATAAAATAAAAATAAAAAATTCATATATCCAACTCCAAATAATTTTAATTTAAAGTTTCTTCTTAAAAAAAAAAACGCGTGCATGGCTTGTAAAAAGTGTGCTGTATGTCCAGAGCCCTTGAATAAGAAGCCATTCTCCTGCCAAGTGTATTTAAGAATTAAGCCAAGTTGCCCGCTTTCATTGCCCTGAGTAAACGTGGAAGCAAAGAGTGTTACCTCTTTTGCATGTTTTATATGAAAAAACATGTGCCTAAGCCCCAAAATAACTGACACCCTAAGTGAACGACAAGGTGCTCGGGATCTATTTAAACCCTAATTTTGATCACTTATAATTGGCACTCTGCACTTTAAAAGTACTAATGAAATCTGTTTACTAGGCTAGAATGAAGATGCTTGCCTTTTGTGTTCATTTGCTACTGGCGGTGGTTGTAGTTGGAGGCAATACTCTTCCTTCCGTTACCATTAACAGATCTCCTAGTGATGAGAGATATGTCACACCCCATAAAGCAGCAGACCATTTAGACCGTCGATATGGTCGTCCTCTACTATGGTACAGGCAGCCACCAACTCACCATAACTATCCCCCACCCTCGCAAGGACATCAACCACCAGCCCGTCATCCTCCATCCTCTCATAGACCTCCACCCTCTCGTGGATGTCCACCTCCTTCTCAAACACCACCTTCTCATAGGCCTCCACCTTCTCATGGATATCCACTTTCCACTAGAACTCCACCATCCCCAAGGTGTCCCCCACCCTTGCAAGCACATCGTCCACCGGCCCATCATCCTCCACCCTCTCAATATCCACCACCCACCCAAACTTCACCTTCTCATAGACCTCCACACTCTAATGGATGTCCACCTCCTTCTCAAACACCACCTTCTCATAGACCACCACCTTCTCATGGATGTGCACCTGCTTTCCAAGCACCACCTTCTCATTGGCCTCCACCTTCTCATGGACATCCACCTTCCACTAGAACTCCACCCTCTCATAGGCATCCACCACCAACACCGTACCAAAGGCCATCTCCACCATTCAAGGGCATACATTTACCATGAATGTATACCTCCCTCTTTCGTGTTTGAACCAATAATTAACTAAAATACCAAGTGTCCATATATATGTTTATGTTTATATTGTTATATGAACTGTAATCACAGTTCTTTCCTCTTTATGACTTCTACTGTGCCACAGCTACGACAGTTCATAAATGCTAAGTATAGTGACGTATGCTGTTTAAATTAAAAAATAAATGAAATTAATAGTTGCGGATTTTATGTTTAAATTAAAAATTAAAATTGAAATTAATAATGGCGGGTTCTAGGTTCAATGCCCACTCAAGGTGGGGTAATTTGTTAATTTGATTTTGAATTGCAAATGTTCTTGATTTTGTCCACTGTAAATATACGTTTGATAGTGATTTTAAAGTGTTTTTAGTGAACTGCTTTTAAATTCTATAGGATTTAAGAAATCACAGTTTTTTTTTTTAGATTAAGATTTGTTTATTAGCAGAAAACAAAACTTGTTTAAAATTATTTGACCATACTTTTCAATTATAAATTAACTGAAACTTCAATAGTAAGATGTATTAGGAAATAAAAGAAATAAGAGTCTTTAATTTAAGTATTTCTTAATTATAGAAAAAAAAAAATTGAAATGAATATATTTTCTAAGTTTTCATGGAAAATAAACATTAATTTCTTTGAAAAAAATAAAAAAGTAAGACATAAGTATGATGTTTTTATCTATATAAAAATGAGTTTATTTATAATTAAAGTGAAAATATATTTATGCATTTTATTTTTATGCAAATTGAAAGAGCATGTTTTATTCGACCTAATAATTTTTTTATTTTATAATTTCTTTCAAAATATGATTTATCAAAAGTAAAGTTGTAATCAAATTGAGTCGAGTCGAATTAACCTTTAGTTTGTTCAAGCTCAACTTATTAATTTTTTGTTAAATTCAAATTTCAAATTGAGTAAAAAATTATATTCAAACTCAGCTCATTTAATTATTAAACGAGTTTGAGCAACTTATCAAAAACTTATTTATAAATTATAATCGAATTCGTTTTGAGTTTGACTTATTAAATTATAATTGAGTTGGGCTCAATTTAAGTTCAAATAATTTTAAAATTTGTTTATGACTAAACATTTATTTTTAATAAAATAATTATAGAAAAAAATTTAAAATTAACATAAAAGTAAAACATCCAATTAGTAAAAAAAAAAAATCAATTATAAAATTGAATATTATATGTATCTTACTTTTGTTTATTAATAAAAAATATATTTTTAAAAATTAAAATATTAAATTATATTAATACTAATAAAATTTTAATCTAGGACTCTATTAGTATTATAAAAATATAATTATAATTATATAATATTTATTTAAGAGTTGTATAAATAAAAAAATTAAGAGTATGTGTATCTTAATCAAATTAAATTATAAAAAAATTATAAGAGTGGTAAAAAATATTTTTAGAGTGCTAAAATTATAAGCTAATAATAATAATTATTGAGTTGTTTTCAAGCTTAAAAAATTAGTTGATTGCGTGCCTATTCATGAGTTTATAATTAAACTGTTCACGAGTTTAATCAAGTCGAGTGTAGTTTGTTTAAGTTCGACTCATTTATTTATCGAGTTTTAAAGTAATACTAACAAAATTTTATTGAGCAGAACATGCCGAATTTAGCTTTATTTAGTTTATTTATTCATCGAACAATAAAATAAGAGTCAAACTTGATTCATTTATAAAATAAATCAAATACGAACGAAATTTTATAAAGCCGAACATCAAATCGCTCACAAATAACTCAACTCATTTACACTACAAATAAAAAATAATTAAATTTTTTTGAAAAATAAAACGCAAGCAGATTAGAAAACACAATAATTACTAATTAGTGTCTTAGAAAATAGAAATATACTAAAATTAAAAATGTTGCTGCCCAGGATCGAACTGGGGACCTTCAGTGTGTAAGACTGACGTGATAACCACTACACCACAGCAACCTCAAGTGTTATGAGCGTTAATTTCTGATGTTTAATAATTGAATTTTAAAACGTAAAAAAGTATTCCTAAATATACCAAACTTTACAACCTTTTGTAATTATATCTTAATTTTTTTTAAAATAATTATACTCTAATTAAAAATTTAAAAGCAATCTTACCTCTGAAGTGACACTAAAAATAAAATATCTTCACTTTCTCCTAATTAACCTATCATAATAATTAAATAATAAGAGTGATACTCACATCCTTAATTTAAATTAATAATGAGTTAAAAATTATATTTAATATCAATTAAATATATCCTACATGAAATTTTTACACTTGAGATTTTCTTACGAATCATCCACAGGACATCTTCGTTTTGATTGATGCTCTAAACATACAAGAACTACACTTTTTGTTTTATTCACTTTATTATATTTCACTATACCCTATCTCAACAAAATGCTTATTTTTATTAAAAAAAAAATAATATTACACAAGAAAATAATTTTTATAATTTTTATTATTTTTATCTCCATATTTTTATAGCTTTTACAGTTATATTCATTATTACCCCAAAATAAGAATGTGAATATCACTCTTATTATTTAGTCATTATGATAGCTCAACTAAAAAATGAGTGAAGATATTTTATCGTAATTGTCACTTTAAGGTAAAATTATTTTTAAATTTTTAAATTAAAATATAATTATTTAAAAAATTTAGGGTGAAATTACAAAAGATTATAAAGTTTAAGCGATTAATAAATTAATGGTTACTCATAGTTGGGCTATGTGTTTATTTTGAAATAGCAAAATTTCAAATACCTGTAAGCAACATCATTTTAAATTTTAGATCATATTTTTCCCAATTTACATTATATAAGTTGGTAAAATTTTGTCTACTGATATTGGTTGGCCCAGTGCACATTCCCAATAAGGCAACATGTAGTGTAGAGATGAAAATTATATAAATATATTATTTTTTTATTTTTTTTTTAATTTTACAGTTATTTTTTTTTATTTTTACTGTTTTTTAGTATATATATAATATATATTTCGTATATATCGTACTTTTGAAAAAATATTTTTAGATATATAGTATTTTTGAAAAAATATTTTTAGGTATGTAGTATTTTTGAAAAAAAAAATTCTAACAATAAAAATAAAATATTTTTTATTTTTTTCGATATTTTTGAAAAAATCCCAATTATATTCGATGAAGGTATATTTAATAAGCTATAATAAAATGTGCATTATATTTTTAATGTTTTTTATTATAAGGATGAAGCCAAAATTTTCAATCATAATAAAATTTTTATAAATTAATACTCAATAAATTATTAATCTCCATTATATAATAATTTTTATGTTTCCGACTTGAGTTAATATGTTAAATTAATATTTGATTAATTATTTTTTTTAATTAATAGAATTCATGAGTTTTAACGATACTAATTTATAAAAATTTTATTATAAAGGGCAAATATATATTCACACAAAAAATTATAAAAATATATTATTTTATTTTTAATAAAAAATAAATAAAATTATAATCACTTTTTGATAATAACATAATAATTTTAACAAATTATATTAATCCATATAATATACATCTACACTTGATTAATGAGGAATTTCAAAATCGAAATAATTTAATCCACATTTAAATACTTAATTTTTAATATAGAAAATATAACCAAAGAAATAATTGAATTAATTATTTTATTCATACAACCATAATATTAAATTTATTAAAATTATATTATTTTGTTAATTTATTATCTACTATTAATTTGATATTTTAATCCTCGTAGATGAAAATATATTTTTCATTTCCGGTTTATCTTTTAATTTTTTTTATACAAAATAAAAGTAAGAGGGTAAAATTTTATTTTTAAAGAGAATAAATTAAAAAATTTAAAATTTAAAATAATTTAATTTTTTATTGAAAAAAATAATGAAACAGTTGTCCCCTACAAACATATCGGAAGATGAAAATTGACAGCACGATGAGCAATAAAATAACATATCGAAATCGAAATCGAAATCAAAATCAAGAAATAACAAATTTGTGACTTCTTGTCCAATATTATGTAGAACCTGGGGCTGTCCATCATACCAAATAAACGATCGAATTGAACCAATTTGAATCGAATAAAACATAAGGTTTTTATGCTAAATTTATTAGGTTGGATCGGTTTATTAATTGTTTCGAAGAAACATAATTGGATGAGTCGGTTTGCGTTGAATTGGCCCAAACCAAACCGTTTAAATCCAAGTCGTGTCAGGTTGGTTTATTGATGGTTTGTTTTTGGCATTAATGATTTTCTGTGTTACTAAAAACTTCAATTTGTTTTTGCCATTTTCCAACAAACCAAATGAATCGATCGAACAAACTTGACATGACCCAAACTGGTTAAATCCAAATCGAGTTGGATCGAGTCGGATAAGTTTTTATTTAAATAATCGCATGCATCTTTTTAAGTCGGATCGAATTTGAGAAAAAACTGACTCAAATCAACTCGTAAACCGCCCTGATAGGACCCATCACATATGAGTTTATATAAATGAAGGAAATGAAGTTGGGAAGATGGTATTTGTTGAGTTAGAATGAAGTTATTTGTGGGTTGGTTTGTTAATCAAAAGGGTTTTCTTACTTTAGTTAATAAGAGGAGAAGAAAAAAGAAGATAGAGAAAAAATTGTAGAGGGTGTTGAAGTGAAAGAGTATAAAAAGATAAAAAATAAAAAATAAAATGTAGAGATAACTTTCTCTGTTTGCAGTGAGATGTCATTCAAAATGATTTAAAAGAGCAACACGTTAAAAGAGAGAACAAAAATAAAAGAAACAGTAAAAAAATCATTTTTTTTAAATATATAAAATATAAAAAGAAAAAAAAAATACAGCCCGTATAAATAAAAAAAAAAAGAAAATCATAAATAATATAATTTCCTCTTAATATTTTATTTTATTTTTTCTGTATTACATCACTGAAAAAAATATTAATTGTTATATTTTATAAAAAAAAAATGTGGCAAATAAAAAATGAATTGAGAAGATTGTTGTATATTTTTATATAATAATTTTTTATATGTCAATTTTGAAAATTTAAAAATTTTTATAAAATTTTTTAAAAATTATAATTTAATAATATTTAATATAATGAATTCAATAATATATATTTCTATATTAAATAAAAATTAAATTAATAATAATAAATTAATTTAATTTTTATTTAATATAAAAAATATATCATATAATTTATTACAGTAAATACTATGAAAGATCACTAAAATATAGTGTACGAGGAACTATTGTGTAAAATGCACGTAGAGATCGGATTGGGCCCATGTTGACAATACATTACAAAGCAAAAACATGATATATTTCAGTCAGTGATCGCCGATTCTCCGTTGAACAATTCAATCATCGCCTTTTTAGTCTGTAGCCTGTTCTCATTCTCATCAGGGAAAGCCAAGCAAAACTAGCGAGAAGAAAAGAAGATGTTTTTCCACATAGTATTGGAAAGGAACATGCAATTGCATCCACGCTATTTCGGGCGCACCCTCCGCGACAATCTTGTCTCTAAGCTGATGAAAGATGTTGAGGGCACTTGCAGGTTATATGTTTTTTCTGCTTTAATTTCACTTCAATATGCTAAAAATTTTCACTCAATTTAACAATTCAGAACTTCAATTTTTCATGGGATTTGAAGAATTGATCAAAACCCATCTCTTAAATTTAAGTTTTCTTCACTTTAGTATCAGAATGAATTCTTAAATTTAGATTAGTATTAGAGAAGACTTGAACTCCTTATAAAAGTTTGGTTTTTTAGGGTACGTAAAACTCCTTAAATTAATATTGAGTTGTGACATTGGATATTTGGGAAAAACCCAGTTGGTGTATGGGAACTGGTGTGGTATGGACAAATTTCAAGCTACTTTTTTGTTGTTTTTTGCTAGATTTATCATGTTACAATTGAATGGTCATCATGCATGGAAAGCATGAGATGAACCAATGAAAAAGTGTTGTTCTATTGTTTTCATGCTGTATTTGAATGTTTGGAACTCGATCCTTCAATTACGAGCATTGGAAGTGCTCCATCTTGGTATAAATCAAATTTCCTATTTTTTATGTGGGAACCAAATAAAAATGCAATTCTTCTCTTAAATTGAATCATTATCTGAAATATTTGATGGATTGTTTTCCAGTAGATGATGATGAATTATTTTATGGGTAAGCATCATTCTAAATTCTTGGCATTCCTGCAGTGGTCGACATGGCTTTGTGGTGGCAATAACGGGCATAGAAAACATTGGGAAAGGGTTGATCCGAGATGGGACAGGATTTGTGACATTTCCGGTGAAGTACCAGTGTGTTGTATTCAGGCCATTTAAGGGAGAGATTTTAGAAGCTGTTGTTACAATGGTAAACAAGGTATATGCTTCATTCTCACCTATCAAGCTGTTGTATGAAATTGTAGTTGTGAATTTTTTCACTGTGGTCAAATGTGTAACTTTATTGGCATTGTGGCAGATGGGATTCTTTGCAGAAACTGGGCCAGTTCAAATTTTTGTTTCAAACCATGTATGTTCTGCATTTTACTTGATTAGTTTTTTACTAGAGGGTAGTGAATTGGTGAGCTTTTTTCAATACCTTGTCTTACAAGAGTGCTTTCTTCCGTCAATAGTTTATGCATGTTTTTCTTTAGGTAATTTAGAAATGACTTTCTACTATTGGAGCATCAATTTTTGTTTAGCATGTAGGTTATATGTTTTGGGTACAAGAAACTTGAAGCTATAATTTAATTTATGACTATCTTTGTATGGCCTTGTTGTTTGGAGTTCTAATTTTCAGGAAGCCAAAAATTGAGACAAGGAAGAATTTGTTTTCTCTGATCTCATATGTACTGTTAACCATCAGAGCTTATGTTTGGTTTAATGTTAGAATGAAAAGGAATATAGTAATTGCTAAATGTCAAACTTCAGTCTTCAGATTTCAGCTTTTCTAACATGTATGCTCCAATAAAAGAAGCTTTAGAAGTTTTCGTTTGTGTGATTCATGGGATAAAATATTACAAGGGATAGTTGATCATTATTACAAGGAAAATTATTTTTGTTACATGGGAAATTGAACTGCAAGTAAGAAAAGAAGGCCATTTTTTTTCTTGATGCTTAATTTTACATGTCTCTGTCTATGCCATGCATTAGGTGTATAATACACTAATAGTAAATTTCTATCCTATTTTTAAGCTAAATTTCTATCTTATTTTTAAGCTTTGTCCTGTCTTATATGTAGTCGATTCATACTCAAAGTTTGTTTGTTTTCCTATTATTCTCTACTCTATTGGATGCATTTACGTACTTAAACTGTGAATGAAGTATATCCTCTACATTAAACTGTGAATGAAGTATATCCTCTACATCTGCAACTTAATGTTCTCATCTTGTCTTGTAGCTAATACCCGATGACATGGAGTTCCAGTCTGGAGACATGCCAAACTATACAACTTCAGATGGATCAGTATGCTTTATTTTGAGCCTAGTTGAATCCACATTAGTTTTTGTTTGCTACTTTACAAAATTATACTTGCCACTGATATCTTTTGCCACTTTCAGGTTAAGATTCAGAAAGATAGTGAAGTACGATTGAAGATAATTGGAACTCGAGTTGATGCTACAGAAATTGTATGTGCATAAATCTGATTTAGTTTTTGATATCTTACTATATTTTATCACCCATAAACTCCAATGGCATTTCTTTTTTCTGAGACTGGAATAATAGTATTTATATTCTTCTGCAACTGTGTAATTATTGGCATTTATTACAAGGAATCTTATGAAACCTGTTTTACAGAGTCAGGGATGTCATTTTCTTTCTAGGGATAGTAGTGTGATTTTGAGAATAAGTGAATATTTAAATATATGAACTGCTTTGGCACTGATATACTTCTAGGTTATGTGTTTTTCTTTATGTAAAAGAAGTGAATGGGCATGCACCATTAGAGCATAATATTACCTTTTTTTTCATGAACTAATTATATTATACTATGTTACCAGTTTCACTTGACGTATTTTATGGAAATGACATTATTAAGTAGGTATGCAGTATTGCAACATAAAAAAGCTTACATGTTACAGCAATTGTATTTTATTAGAAACTTTCCGTTGCATTTCAACTTGTATGGTTTTACTGCCCTTCTATTATGGTCAGCATCAATTTGACGGAGTCACGGATTGAATTCTACTTCTGATATGATGTTTCTCTGAATAAATGAGATGCTGAAATGAAATGAGTTTCCTAGGATTGTTTTGGATAGATGGTAGTTTCATACATGTAATATTTGAACAAGCACAGTTAGAGAACGCTAAAAATGATCTCTTTCTTCTTAGCCATTTGTAATTTGTTTATAATGATCAATTTCCTTTAGTTCTCATTGAATTTCTTTTGTTTTTTTCTCTTTGCTCCGCAGTTCTGCATAGGCACCATAAAGGATGATTTCCTGGGCGTGATAAATGATCCAACAGGCGCTTAATCTTTGAGTGCATGAAACTTCCCTGCTTGCTCTATATTCTCTTCTTGTGGCTGCTTGTATAGCTTCAAGGGCATGAACCTTTGTCTTGGACCTTAAGAAATAGTGGTGCCATGTACTGCTTAATCATTGTAATTGATTTCTTTTTCAGGCAAGTGAAATTAGAATGTTGGTCATCCGTTATTTTCAAGGATATTAATTCAATTGAAACTTGAAATCTGAAATTTTGTATTGAAATCCTAAATCATATTTAATTGAATTTGTAGCGTCTAAATGAAGTGGAGAAGATGATGGTGGAGTTCAAATGTGTTTAATTTAATTATTGAGCACAGGTTTTGATTTTGGTTTCAAATAATCAAGGTGAGTTTGGTAGCCAAGAAAGGATCTTGATCGAATTTTCAAGTAGGTGGCTGTGAACAAATTGAGAATCAAGGAGACGGGTGCAGGAAAGAAGCTCATAAGTGGGTTGGGTTGATTTAGGCTCGTGAGTGAGGAGCTCAAGTGCTTGTGGTTTGAATTTGAATCTTTTTTGATGGTAGATCATCGAAGATATTAATGTCATCTTATAAGTCAATGGACAGAAAGACTACTAAATTAACTTTTAACGTATGTATTTGATCAAATCATGGGAAATAAATAATAATTTATCCAAGACTTAAATTTCTATTACCATTATTTCATAATATAATAGAATCCCTAAATTATACTGCCCACATACACTTTAACTCACTCGCGATCTTGAACCAACTGCACCCACTTATGAGCTTCTACTTCTTTTTTGCATCCGTCTAAATTCTCTCCTTGATTCTCAATTTGTTCACAGCCACCTACTTGAAAATGGGTTTGATCAAGATCCTTTCTTGACTACCAAACTCAGTATTCATTTTTTTTGGAACTATTAATAATGCACCCAAAGTGTTTAATAAAACTCGCAGGAGAACTATTTATGTTTATAATGTGCTCTTTCGAGCACTTAATTTGGTGAGTCATGGAGAAGAGGTGCTGTTTATATCGTAGAATGAATTCTCTTGGAATTCCATTGATAGGTTCACATATGTGCTTAAAGTTTGTGTTGCATCGGATTGTTTGGTATCACTACTAAAGAAAGGGAAGGGGATTCATGCGCAAATATTGTATGCAAGGTTTGGTTGTGTCTTGTATGCTAGTTGTGTTTTTAATGAAATGCCAGTGAAAAATGTGGTTTCTTGGAGTGCTACGAGTGCATGTTATGCAAAGAATGGCAAGTCTTGATAGACATTGGATTTCTTTAGAGAAATGATACTTGAAACCAAAAATTTGTGTCCAAATTCTGTGACAATGGTTAGTGTGCTTCAAGCTTCTGCTGCTCTTGCGGCTTTGGAGTGAAAAAGGTTTATACATGGGTATATTCTTCGGAGGGGAATCGATAGTATCTTGCCAGTTACGAGTGCCCTTGTTACTATGTATGCCAGATGTGGTAAGCTTGAATTGGGGAAATGGGTTTCTGATCTAATGGATAAGAGAGACGTTTCATGAAATTTGTTAATTTCTGGGTTATGGGGTTCATGGGTTTGGAGAGAAAGCAATTCAATTTTGAAGAAATGACACATAAAGGTGTATTGCCAAGTCCCATATCGTTTGTTAGAGTTTTTGGAGCTTGCAGCCATGCAGGACTTGTTGAGGAGGAGAAGAATTTGTTCGAGTCAATGCATAAAGAGTATGGGATGTACCCTACTGTGGAGCATTATGCTTGTATGGCGGACCTTCTTGGCCGGGCCAATAGATTAGAGGAGGCAGCTAAATTTATTCAGGATATGCGAATTGAACCAGGGCCTAAGGTTTGGGGTTCTTTTCTTGGATCTTGTAAAATTCATTGTAATGTAGATTTTGCAGAGAGGGCAAGCATGCTTTTCCAGCTTGAGCCTATAAATGCTGGGAATCATGTGCTTCTTGCTGATATTTATGCGGAAGCAGGTATCCGGGATGGGGTAAAAAGAGTGAAGAAGCTGCTAGAAGCTTGAGGACTACAAAAAGTACCTGGTCGCAGTTGGATAGAAGTTAAAAGAAAAATCTATTCTTTTACTTCTGGTGATGAGTTTAACCCACAAATAGAGCAGTTTCATGCTCTGATGGTTAAACTGTCAACAGAGATAAAGGAGAAAGGCAGTGTCACAAACCAAAGTTGTGCTCTATGATCTTGATGCAGAGGAAAAGGAAAGAACTATATTAGGCCATAGCTAAAAAATAGCAGCCTTTGGGCTTATCAATACAAGTAATGGGGGAACCATATGGATCACCAAAAACTTTGTTACGTGAAGACTGCCATTCCCTTGCGAAGTTCATTTCCAAGTTCACAAACAAGGAGATTTTGGTGAGAGATGTGAATTGCTTTCAACATTTCCGTGATGGGGTATGTTCATGTGGGGATTATTGGTGATTATATACAAGAATCATTTTAATTTCAATTCTTTTTCTTTAAAATAATTTTTATAAGACATGCCACAAATAAATATGTATTTACAGTAGCATATCATGTTTGTATGAGATATTCTAATGAAAACTGTTGGGCAACTGTGCAATTTTGCCTTCGTATCAACATCTCACTCAAATGGTGCCTTATTATTTATATATTTATATGCTTGTTATCAATGGCCCGCTGAATTTATCGCATTTTGCTAAAAACATTGAGCCAGAAACACATTGTTCCATTTTGATCATAGATGGGAAAAACTATTGTCTTCTTGTAGAGACTGCAGTCGGAATTAGGCTGCAGAGTTTGTAGTGGCTGTATCTTCTGGTGATTCTGGAATGCCCTATATGTTCTGTCCTTTAATAAATAGGGCAATTGACCCATAACTTCTGCAGTCATTGTAAAAGTCCAGCCAACTGTAACTATCTGTTGTTTTCCTCTTTGTTGGGTGGCTCAACCTTAATAGAAGACAACAAAACCTGATAGAAGCATTACTTTAGAAATTGTTTCCAATAAGCTTCTCTGTGAAATATAAGACCATTCCTCTTTGCTTTTTTTTTTTTCTTTCTTTAATGTAAACTATTTTACAAAGCTTTTTTTCTCACCATCATTTTCCTGAAGAAACAAAATTGCTTGAAAATATTGCAAATGTTTTTACTAATAGGTATATCTAGCTGAAGTTTCTTGCTAGACCTTTAAAGCAACATATTATCTAGCTGATGTCTTAGGCTAGTAGTAAAATTAGACTATTTTAATAATAAATTTCAGGATTCAAATTTTATCGATAAAATTAATATTAAAAAAAAATATTATCTAATTAGTAATAATTAATAATAGCCTTCCCTAACTTATAAACCCCCTTTCCTCACAACACAGAATTTGAATTCAAGATTTCTTAATAGAGATCTCAACCGTTCGAGTTTTTCCTTTGAAGCCTTATCACTCTTAATTGTTTGCACCATTTACACTTCATACTTCCTTTTTAATATTTTTAATCTTTCTTTATTATTTATCCTCTTTTTTATTGTTTTGGATTAAAAAAGGGCTAATTAAAAAAAGAGTTAAACACTAACTACTTTATAACCTTTCAAAAATATTTTAACTCCCTCCTGATAAATGTCGCAAATATTATTAGACTCTTCTATATAATTTTATCATTATTTTTTATTATTAATTAATTACATCCTATTTTTACTTTAAAAAATATTTTTTAATGTTAAAAATGCATTTTCATATTTTTTGATAAATTTAAAAATAAAAATATTTTTTAAAAATTAAAAAATTTGAAAATAAAAAATAAAAAATATTTTTTTAAAAAAATAATTTTACTTTTTGTTTTCAAATTTGTCAACAATATGAAAATAGTTTTTTTATTTGTATTAAAAAATTTAAGAAGAAATAATTTAATTTCTTCTTAAATTATTTTTTTAAAATAAAAAATATTTTTGTTTATTTTTTATCTTTAAATTTGTCAAAAAATATGAAAATAAATTTTTTAATCCCTAAAAAATATTTTTGAAAGAAAATATAATATAATTAATTAAAAATAAAATATAAGAGAAATTTTGTCTTTTTACTGCATTTCTTGACCATTTTAAAGTTGACTAACGGTAAAATTAGATGAAAATGTGTATTAGTATAACGAAATATTTGCCAAGGAGAAATTAATATATTTTTAAAAAATCAGAGAGGACCTAATGTATTGAATCATTTTATAGGGAAAATAATAATTAACTCTGAAAAAAAAACTCAATTTTTCCTTCATAATTTCTTCAATTTTTTTTAAAAAATAAAAAATTCCAAAGAAAATAGATAAAAATAAAATATAACAGAAATTATCAGGTACTTCCTTCTCATATTTTTGTGGTCTATAAAAAAAAAAAAAAAAAAAAAAAAAAAAAAGAAATTAAAGAAAGATATAGGAGTATAGGAGTGAACTAAAATGATTTATTTTAATATTACAATAAGGAATTTCAGTTAAATATGCATAATTGATAAAATTATATAAATATATATAATATAGATGTTCTTTTAACTATCCCACTACCCCATTATTTGATATATTTATTTGGTGCATTAATGTCCTATCCCACTATCCCATTACTTAGTGTATTTATTTGGTACATTATGTTTAACTTTATATGTCATTTATAAGGTGAATTTATATCTTGTAACTTATAGTAGAGATAAACTCTATAAATAGGGGTTCCTATTACGTTATAGAATACACCAAGAAGACAATAGAAAACTCTCTCTTCTACATTCTTATTCTTGTTCTTATTCTTGTTTTTGTTTTTATTTTGTTTTGTTTATTTTTCATAACAATTTGTATAGTGTTACGTAAGATTTTCAATGAAGTGCAGGCTAAAAAACAAATAAAATGACTATCGTTACGATAAAATTATTGTCCAAAATTTTTTATATAATAAATTAAAATTTTAAAATAATTATGAATTAAAAGATAAGTTCATAGATAATGATATAATTTAAACCACTTATTACACTAACTATTATAAAAGTGTAATATATATTAATTGTGTAATATGTATCACACGAGTAAAATATTTGAAAAAAACTTGGAAAATAGCGAAAATGAAGATGAAAAAATGGGTTGATAAGGGCTGGGTTTCCATTATATATATATATATATATGCAATTAACAAGTTGAGATATTAATGTGCTTAATAATTGATTAATTAGTTAATTATCTCTCAATTTTATTATAATAATAATATATAATTAATGTTGGATTATTTTTTAATGCCTATTTGATAAAGTTTTTTAATGCAACCATTAATTTTTATAATTTTCAATAACCGAATTAAATATATTTAGATTTTTTTTTAAATATCTCATACTAATTTAAATAAAAAATTAAATTATTCTTTTAAAATTAATATTTAAATAAAAATAAAAAATATTAATATTTATTTTTAATGATCATTAAACATATTAACAACTAATAATAATTTTACACAACAATTATAATAATCAACTATTAACTAATAATGACCAGCTAATAGCTGTTAAGAATAATTAAATCAAACTAAATTTTAAATATTTTATCGTATTAATTGTCAAAAATAATTCAAGTAAATAATTACTAATGCTAATTAATGTCTTTATATGTATAAAGAGAGTTAATTAATTAGAATAATGTTAATATATATATATATAAAGAGAGTTAATTAATTAGAATAATGTTAATATCCGTCTGATTGTATGAACTTAATTATAGGATAATAATTATATGGCAACATTTTTTTTTTTAAATAAAAAAAGTGGATTTGATTTTGTGATTCCATTATAGGTGACAAATAATATCTGGAGCTGCATTGTGATTTGAGAGTAGGCCAAAGGTATACAGTAATTATTTAAGACCACATATATAAATTATGCCCTTTACACAACAAGTACTACATAAGTAAATGAGCATTTTGAATATATCCTGTCAGCCTAAAATGGCTGCAAGAATTGTTGCCTTATGTCGTGTCCTTCAGGTCAGCTATACTTCCTTTAATACCATCCAGTATGTATACTAGTTGGTGAGAAAAAATCATATTACCTAAAAATCAAATTGAATTTAATTTAATCGATTGGATTTGATTTATTTTTTATAAATTTTGATTTTATTTGGTTTTGTTTGATTTTTTTAAAAAATTTAAAATAATTAAATCGATTGAAATATATATATATATATAAATATATATTTTTAATAATTATATATTTTTAATAATTATAAAATTTTAATTCAATTCGATTTAAAATTTAATTTAATTTAATTTAATTATTAATATTTAAATTCTTTAAAATTTGAATTTAATTCAAATCAAATTTATCAAATATCTATTTAGTTGCCATAGTGGAATTTTTCTCATTATGCCACTATGTATTTTAAATATATGTGGAATGGGATTGGCTATTTTGCTACCTTATTTTTTACGTGTTTGGTGGTGACAACCGACATGAAGCAGCCTTTTTTTCTGCATGGTATTTACTCCGAGACCTGGATTTCACGTTATATTTTAAAAATTTTGTTCAGATAAGTACTAAAATTATAATTTTTTTTATTATATAAAGACTCGAATATCAAAAGAATATTTTAAATTAAACTTAACTAAAATATAAGAATTAATTAAATTAAATCTCAAACAATGATGTAATAATTATATATTTAAATTTTATCAATTAATTATTTATGAATTATTTATAAAGAATTGATTAAATTTTTATCTTATTAGAATTAATAGTTAGATTTTCCTAAATTATGTGATGCTCTATCTCAAGATATAAAATACGTATTTATATTAATTTTACGTCTACTCTCATAATCATAAATAATTAATATAAACTAATTATTTTTTATAAAAAAATTTTTAACAATCACAAAAAGGTATTTTTATCTCTAACTAATATATACCTATAGTCTAACGGCTTAATAAATTAATATTATACTTTCGCCTTATTCACGAGAATTAGATTCTACAACAATAGATTAAAATTCTCAGAAATAATTTCAAATCAATTAATTATAAATAATTTTGTAAATTAAAATACTACATATAAAACACTATATAAAAATTTAGTTGCCCGTAATATGAAAAAAAAAAAGTATTAATTGAATTAAATTCCAACATTACAAAGAGTATCGAAATAGAAATTAAGATTTGGAGAAAACTTTAGTGAAGAGAAGAAAGAAAAGCCCAATCTTCAATCTTCAATCTCCTTATAAAGTCTTCCCATAATCTAAAACTAATCTAAATAAAGTCTAAATTATTGAAAAATTATAGATTGGGAAGTAGCTCCCTCTCCCTCCTTTTTTTTTTTTTCCATCTTTAAATTAATAGAAAACTAATAATTTATATATAGATATGTAAAACTTAGGTTTAAGGAGATTTAGAAATCCTTAGAAACCTATGAAAATTGAAGTATAAAAATACCCTCAAGTTGCACGTAAGCAAGTTGAAGATTCACTTAAGAAAATAAAAATCACACAATTTAACAAAGGTGTATGGCCCTTCATGCCAACTTTCATTGCACGATTGTATATTTTTCTTCTTTCATACAGCGTCGAAAATAGAGTTACCCAATCCAAAAAATATGTGCACGGTCATGCACTCCTACATTACACGGTCATACAACTATCTTGAGCTTTGGACATACTTATTTTATCTTGCACAACCAGTGAGCCCGCAACTATTTTGCACTTATTTTCTTTTTCTTGTTTTCAATTTTATTCCAATTGAACTTTGAATTTCCGAATTCTTTAAAATTGAATAACAACTTTCCAAAAAATTTAAGGGTCTATTTAGAGAGTCTGAAATTAGAGTTAGAATAAAAATTAAAATTAAAATTAGAATTCTCAATTTCAGTATTTAACAGCTATATAAAATTAAAATTAAAATTCTAACTAACTAAAAAATCAATTATACAATTTCATTTTAAACCCATAAGAATTACAATTTCATAATCACTACTATAATCCTCTCTCCCGCTGCCACCTCTACTTCTAACCCTACCACCGGCGACGGTGGTTCACCACCGCCGGCGATGGTGACTCGCCGGACTGTCATCGCTAACTATCCACTACCACACACCACTGTCACCGCCGATGATCCACCACCACTTCCAACTTTACCGTAATTTTCATTGTCATCAATTTTTTATTTAATTTCAATATCAATTCTAATTTTTTGTATAAAACAAACGTTAAAATTATAATTTTAACATAATTCTAATTCTAGAAAATTATAATTGAAATTGAAATTTTCAATTCAAATTCAAATTCTTGTCCCCAAATGGACCCTAAGAAAACTTGAAACGAAGTATATAAATAAAAAATAAACAAAACATTATATAAATTCATTTTAAACAAATACTCTTTATATGATTATCATCATAATTTAAGCTAATTAAATTATCCCAAATCTTTAGCATTTATATATGCTCAAGCAAAATATCAATTAAATATAATAAGAAAATTTAATCTTCTTATATTTATATTGAATAATTTTTTTTAAATGCATCAAGAAATAAATTTTACAAACAATATGTTAATAACATATCCAATCAAACTTCTATCTCAAATTTAAAATAAACTTTATTTTAATCATACCTTGAAAAATCTTGTACTGAATTAATCACAAAAAAATTATTACACTTCAAATAGGAATATACACACTAAATATTTTTAATAATATATTTATCAAAAGATATTAAATAAAATTATTAATTTTATAAGCATATTTATGCAAACAATTTCACTAGTAAAATTTATAAATTAAGAAAGATCAATAAGTCTTAACTTAATGGGACTAACAAAAGGTGACTAAATAAAAATTAAATTAAATGAATAAAAAGTAAGATAATTATGTTAAATTAAAAAAAAAAATTAATCCATCAGTTTGAATACAAGAGGATAAAATGTTACTAATTTGATATGAACTAAACATGCACTAAATTATTGATATTTGAATAATAACAAATTACTATTGTTATTATCGGATAAGACGACAACTCATCCTCCATTAATAAGACTTTTTGTGACTTATCCCTTAACTTCATTGCTCTGTGAAAAGATAGGATGCATCATGGTTGGAGCCCCATCTAAATATGTTTATATATCCTATAAGCAATTAGTATTGGGCCAACCATATATTTTTCTCAAATGAGATTGGCTTGGTTTTAGTTATTTGATGCTTACAAGAACAGCTTGATTGAAACTGGCGTCTCAAATGATCTCAACCCAATAAAAATCTGTCTAACTTTTTAGGTTAATTTTGGAAAGCCACTGCATTGTCAAAGCCCACTCTATGTTTTGATTTCGGGAAATTTATTCAAATCTCGAATTTTTATTTTATTTTATTAGTTATAGCTACGAGTTATATTTTTGTTCAAGGTGACATTGGTTTAATTTGAAAAGTTATTATTAAATTAAATTAATATTTTTAATTTAAAAAATTATTAAATTAAATTAAATTATTAATTTTATGTCAGTTTAAATATTTTTTATTTATTGATTTCAAACTAATTTTTTTTTTATAAATTATCATTATTTTATTATAAATTTAAAAAAAAAACTAATAAATTATCAATAATAAAATAATTTAATATTATATAATAAAAAACTTATTTATTTCATTAATTAACACATTCATTTTTCAAGAATAAAACTATTTTTTATTTATTTATAATTCATTTTCATGAATAATTTTTTTAAAATTTTAAATATTAGTTAAAAAAGTGATTGTATATAAAATAAAATTAAATATATTTAATTATAATAATGGTAAAAAATAATATATATATATATATATATATATATAATTTTTGTTTGGTTTGATTTAAAATATGAGAAAAAAATATTAAAATCGTAAATCAAATCAAATTTTTAATTTTATTTTTTTTAAATCAAATTAAATTAAATAAATTATAAAAATTATTAATTTAATTTAATTAATTTAATCGATTTGAACCCACTCTGGTAAATGATTACCAATACTAAAGTTGATACCCAAAATAGAATAAATAAATAAATCTAGGCCTGGGAAAAAAATTGATGGGAAGTTGGTTAATTATGTATAAATTTTTGTCATGATAGTTTAATTTCTAAAATTTATTTTAAATAATTAGGATAAGGTGCATGTTGTATTAAATTTAAGAATTTTTTTAATAATTTATCTTTATTTTTCTTTAAAAAAAAATTATTTATTTTATTAAAAATTTAAAATAAATGTTTAAATATCTCTTCAATATATTTTCCACATTACGGTGTTTGCCAATAGCTTCTGTTCCTTCTCCACATTACAAGTCAGAGAACGCTTGGTCTCTTCTTCTTCGCGCAGATCCGACGAATTTGGGATCAGAAACCCTAGTTTTCTCTCTCTAACCATCAATCACTTGCTCACTTGCAGGTCTCTTTCTCTCTCTTTCACTTTATATGTATTTATGTGTATTTTCTGTAATTAGCTGATTTGTTATTGTTGTTATCTGTTTTATGGAGAGATTTATACGCGGTTGATTTTTCATTTTTTATCTTTATGCCCATGCGAATCCCGATCTGGGTATTGATTTAACAGTGGATTTGATATAATGGTTGGTGGCTTTGTTTGGGATCTGGGTTTGGTCTGTTCGCTTGTTTTATTGGTAAGACTTTTGAATATTTTATTTTTGGTAGTGATGTATTATTTAAATGATTCTGGGTCTAGTTAAGTGTTCATATTCTAAGATTTATTGGTCCTGGTTGTTGCAAGAGTATTTGGACTTGAAATGAGGCAAGATAGATTAGCTGATTTCTTGATGTTGTTGGATGTTGACTGTGTAAGGAGAATAAATTTTCAATATTTTGGCATGTTAGTTATTAGATTGTTAATTCTCATTCTTCAATAGTAAATAACATTCATCTACGTCTTATTATTAACTTGTTTTGTTTTCATGATTGTCTTTTTGTTTTTTGTTTGTTTTGCTATAGAATAGTATCTTTGTTTATTGCTTAACTGATATTGTAGCTCACATACACAAGGGGCATACATTGGCATGTATTTGAGATACCATGTCAGTGTTGGATGTCACACCCATGCTTGTTTACTGATAATCCATCTCAGAAAACCACAGTTTTCTGATAATGTGTTGTAGTGTAAATCCAAAGAAGGAGCTAGCATTCTTAAAATTTCCTCTATTTCTGTCAACCCATGGAGAAATAGCATCTCATTCTCTCAATATTTTGCTCAATCATGACTGTTGATTCTTAATTTGATATTTTGATGGAGTGAGCAAATCTCTTGGGAATATATTTTACTAACAGTTAGACATTTACGAAAGAGTAAGCCTTTTTAAACAAGTTCAATGTTCACTAGTTTTTGAATAATATATATTGGAGACAATTATTATTAGCTACTTTTTTTTAAAAGAAAAAAAACAAACTCTTCTAAAAATATCAAAAAGTTAAAAAGTTAAATTTCAGTTACTCTTTTTATTTGTCTCCAATATCTATTCTAAATCAGATCAATTGATATTAATATTTGAGGATGAAAAGGTTGGTTTTGCTTATTTTTTATCAATTGATGTGATTTAGAATAAGAAATCTGTTTAAGAACTTAGGGTTTTATGCTTTGATTAGATCTGGTGCTTGTAGATCAAACAGTTAAAAACTTAAGTATATATATTTGGTTTACAGAGGAGGGAAAGTGATTTGGGGTGGGAGCGTACTTTTCTAATTTCAAATTACACCTTCTACTAGGCTAAGTCCATGAATGCAAAAACTATGTACATGTGGTGTGTAAACTATATATGTGTATATTTGGTATGCAACCTTTTTAAAAAGGTCCAATTGTTTACTAGTTTTTGAATCCAATTGTTTACTAGTTTTTGAATAATGGATATTGGATATGCTAATTATTAGCTAAGAACTTTTTAAAAATATCAAAATTGAAAAATTGAAATGCCAATTACTCTCTTGTTAATTATCTCCAATTTCTGTTACCCAAATCACACTTATTGATTATTGATATTTGTGATCAAAATGGTTGATTTTGCTTAATTGTACATCAATTGATGGGATCTGGAATCCATTTCAGAAATTAGGTTTTTAAGCCTTTTTTTTAGATCTAATGCTTGTAGATCAATCATTCAAAAACAAAATGGATTTTTTTTGGTTTACAAAGGAGGAGAAAAGAGGGGAGAAGAAGGGGGGTTTCAAACTTCAATCTTTGGCCATGTTCAGGGGTTCCCCTGCCACTAGGCTAAGTCTATGGGTGCAAAAACTATATCTATGTGTGTGTGTGGTATGTTTTCACTGGTTGATTGCTGATATTTGAGATTGGTAGGAGTTGATTTCATTTAATTTTATCGTCAATTAATGAGATATGGGACCTATTTCAGAAATTTGGGTTTTCTCAATTGTCATAAGATTTGAATTTTGTAGTCAAGAGATGTACGATAAGGAGAGATTGAAATTCTGATTTTTTTTTTTTTTTTTTTTTTTTATAGTTTTGGTTCTTGTCTAGGAGAAAAAGAAAAATTTAATATAGGAGCTATTTGAAGTGTGTGTACATTCACTATAAGATAAGATGCCAGCTCAAAAGATTGAGACAGGTCATCAAGACACAGTCCATGATGTTGCGATGGATTACTATGGCAAGCGCATTGCAACTGCATCATCGGACCATTCAATCAAGATAATAGGGGTTAGCAATAATACCTCCCAGCATCTTGCTCAGCTGACTGGCCATCAAGGACCTGTTTGGCAAGTAGCCTGGGCTCACCCAAAGTTTGGTTCCTTGCTTGCCTCGTGTTCATATGATGGGCGAGTCATAATATGGAAGGAGGGCAATCAGAATGAGTGGACTCAAGCTTATGTTTTTGATGACCACAAATCATCAGTCAATTCTATTGCATGGGCGCCTCACGAGATTGGTCTCTGTTTGGCATGTGGCTCTTCGGATGGAAATATATCAGTTTTTACAGCAAGAGCAGATGGTGGTTGGGACACATCCAGGATTGATCAAGCTCACCCAGTTGGTGTAACTTCTGTTTCTTGGGCCCCATCAACTGCACCTGGTGCTCTTGTTGGTTCTGGTTTGCTGGACCCTGTTCAGAAGCTTTGCTCAGGTGGTTGTGACAATACTGTAAAAGTCTGGAAGCTCTACAATGGGATTTGGAAGATGGACTGCTTTCCAGCTCTTCAAATGCATTCTGATTGGGTAAGGGATGTGGCATGGGCGCCCAACTTGGGGCTTCCGAAATCAACTATTGCTAGTGCTTCTCAGGATGGGAAGGTTATTATATGGACTGTGGCAAAGGAGGGGGATCAATGGGAGGGTAAGGTCTTGCATGATTTCAAGGCTCCTGTTTGGAGAGTCTCATGGTCGCTCACCGGAAACATTTTGGCCATTGCTGATGGGCACAACAATGTAACACTATGGAAAGAAGCTGTAGATGGGGAATGGCAACAGGTGACTACAGTCGATTCCTAGAACCAAAGTCATTATTTTTTTCCCCTTCAATAGTTCTGTTATGGTGCTCTGGTTCCAATGCATTCCATATGATGATATCCTGTTTTTCTTTCATGTTATTCCATAGTTGGAGTGTTTCTGTTTTGGATATTCGACTCTGGAGGTATTGGACTTGAGCTTCTATCGTAAAACCTTGGTTTGCCAGATTGGATAGTTCATGTATTTTGCAACTTATATTCATTTTGTTATGTGAATGAATAGATCATCTTTGTTACTGTCATGTCATTTATTATAGCGAGGGAGTCAGAAATTTTTTTTAAGGGGTCAAGGAAAAAATTTAATATTTTATAATAAAAATTCTAAATAATAATTATTTTTATTATAAATTGACTAGAAATCCTTTTTATATATAAAAAATAAAAAAAGTAAAATTCTTGAACGGAGATAGCTTGCTGCTCCCTCTGACTCCCGATATTGGTTTGAATATTATTAGCTTATCCTTTGTTTTAATTCATAAATAAGATTATCAACTCTTTCGATAACCAGAATTGCGTTTATTATGCTTAATCAAATAATATCATTTATAGTTGATGGTTAATTAATTAGTAGGCTGGGAGTTGGCTTAATTGCTAGATTTTCTATTTCATTAAATATCTTATCACATAATAAAACAGAAAATTCAGATTGCTGAACCTACTCTATTATAATTTTATTTCATGTCAAATTAAAATTGTTTTTAATTATTCATCTCATAATAAACGTTATAATTAAAAAATATATGATTATTTAAAAAATGATTTATTTTAATTTTTTAATTTATTTATTACTTTTATATTTTATATTTCTTAATTAATTTTTTATATTTTTTAATATATTTTTTAACTATAATATTATTATAAGTTAAGATAAAATATAATTTAAATTAAAAAATTTAATAATTAAATTGAAATATATAAAAAAATAAGAAATAAATATATACAAGTATGTATTAATTTTAATTAAATGTTATAATTTAATCATGATTTGAATGCAAAAATAATCGAGAAGAAATAAATGCTACAACTAGAAACAGGTGAGAATGTTGGGGAAAAAGGTAAGAGTACGAAAATACAAATGGAAGTGAGCTGTAGCTTACAAAATTATGTATAAATGTACCTCTCTTTACTCTTCAGTACTACTCCAATGAACAGCACTCATCAGTTATCACCCACTATTTGTCTTTTGAGCAGTAAATTTTTATCGATCAATATGCATAGATTTTTAAGGTTGTGGCTCTAAATTACACTTTACACCGATATAGATAAAAGTATTACTAATAGATTGGTCTTGAATTTGGGACTTCAACAAGTATGCTTACAATTATCAATTGGAAGAGAGAAAAATTAGTAATCCCTTCATTTTATATTTTAAATCGGAACGAAAATATATATATATATATATATATATATATATATATATATATATGAGAAATTTTAAATTTAATTTAAATGTTTAAATTAATGAATGGTGAAATTGAGGGATGGCTGGGTCTGAACCACCCTAACCCAAAAAGTTTTATAGATTTATTAAAAATTTTCAAATAATTCATTAAAATTTAATTTTTTATATAATTTTGATTTAGTTAAAATTAATTTTTTAAAATTTTTTATATTTATATAAAAAATTTTAAATCTCGGTCTGCCTAAAAAAAAAATTTTGATTTCATTCCTAATGAAACTTAAATATCATACTAAATTTTGATATTTTTTATTAAATTTTTATGTACGATCTTTTAGTTTTAACACTCCTTTTTTATATGTACCATGTTCTTAATTAGCTATTGACACAAATAAAATGGGAGTCAAATAGATTCATATCTAAACATGTGCTAGATATTACTGTCATATAATTGCTGAGAATGATTAGGGTGTGGAGCTGACTTGTAATAAATCTTGAATTCTAACTCAAAAATAAAAATGATGAGTTAATTTTCAAACGTTATATTAATTTTTAATATTATTTATTATATTTATATGTGAAATTTTTTAACTCTAATATGATAAATAAATAAAAAATATTGAATATGTTTGATTTATTATAAATTATTTTAGGATAAAAAAGAAAGAAATAAAATATAATTTTTTTTTTATTAAGATGAAATTACATTCACAAAGTGAAACATTTTGATTGCTAATAAATTAAGAGAACGTCAACAAAATATAATAAGAATAATAATTTTCTAATTGCTAATATATAGTCCCTTAGTCCCATACATATATAACAAACAAAAATAGGAAAATTATTTCCTTTTATTTCCACACTCCTCCCTTTAAATCCCATCATTTTCCCTAATTGGTAGGCATGCAAAGTAATAGAATTTGTACGGTGACGTGAAACATATTATTTGTTCAAAGGTGGTCGAAACGGATGTCGTGTAGTCGCAACTTTTTAAACGGCGTACTGTTGGGTCCCAGTTGCAAATTGTAGTGAAGTGACGTTCCCTTTGTTACAATCTGTCATTCCTAAGCTTCCTAATAAAGTCAAACCTCACGACTCACGTTTGAGTAGTAGCTAAGGAATTTAAATCCCTACTAGTCCACTTCGATATCCCTTTTTTTTTTTTTTTAAATAATAAATTAAATTCATTTTTACTAATATTCATCAATTTGTTTGTGCTTTAGTTTAATTTAGAACTCATTTTTTAGATTACTGCTGATGATGAACGAACGAGACTCTAATTCGTGGGCCTTAGCATTACGAGGAGTGGAGGCGAACATAAATTTTACCTAGGTTGGATTAATGACGAGAGGTTTTCCATATACGATGAGATGAGTCATTTTTATATAGAAGGTATTTGGATATGATGCTAAATGTTATAAATTACGTTTTAGAAGGAAATTAAGGAGTTTTGTGATTTTTGAAGTGTTTGGGTAAAAAAAAAGAAATTAGATTATTTTTAGTATTTAACGCAAATTTTAAAAATTGGAGAGAAATTTTATAATTAACGCTCGTTTTTAATAAAATTGATTATTTTAACAAAACGTTAGTTTTTATCTAAACACCCCATAATAAATTTATCAAGTAGCTTTTTTGCTATGTCAAAACATTTAAAGAATTTTCGAGTATTGTAACTCATTCGTCTTAATTTCTCTAAGTTCTTTATGTACTCCATCATGCTTTCAGGATTGAGCGTCAAAGTCACACACTATAAATTATCTACAGTCAACCATTGAAAGGAAAATCACTAATCATGACTGAACATAAAGTATAATTTGATACTCCACCATGGACAACCATGCTCAGTGTGTCAATATCTAAGCATGAGCTTGGCATATCTTTGGAATCATGTCAGATGATGTATGATCAACCTAGTCATCCATCAATACTAAATAACCTGCCTCATCTATCTTTGAAATAAATTAGTTGATCCAATGGTGGCAGCAAGTTGTATAATAGACAAACACAATCTCTAATATAGTCATATTCATTTATACAGCTTTTTAATCTCCTTCTTTCCACTAAAAATACTTTCTCAAAACATATCATTTTCTTCATTGAGAATATCTTTAACCAGCCATGATTTAGGTATCAAAGAGATTTTTCTAAGTTAAAATTTAGTCCTTTGATATTCATTTTATTCTTTTGTAGATACTAGGAATTCCAATCAGACTAGATCCATTTTAGAAAAACCATAATCTTTTAGTTTGAAGATTTTAAGATAATCAATTACAAATTTTATATTTAATAATATAAAATCAATATTTTTTTCTATGTAAAGTGGTATTTTAAATTAATTTTCGTGTATGATAATTTATTTTTTAGCTGTTATTCAATTAGAATATTTACATTAAAATTAAAAAATTTATAATAAAAAATTAATCATATATATATATATATATATATATATAATCTTAAGAATCAAACTCTATGTGTGTGGATAAAGTGTGAAATAAATTGGATAAAGTGTGAAATAAATTTACTTACTAATTATTGAGTCAATATCATCAAGCAATGTCATAATTTCTGAATTATTTTCTAAAATGGTGGCTATTTATATGGGGTAAATTTATATGAAGATTTAATTTGGACATGTACTTTTGTATATGTTTCATTATTGATGTTCATTCTATTTTAATATAAATTCTCCTTTTCCTGGCTTAAAACAATTCTTTATTCCTTTAGGATTTGATTCAAACAGATAGGTTTTACACTAATTTATTTGTATTATGTCTCAAAGACTCAAACAATATGATTTTAAGTTGTTAATTAACTTACTATAAATAACCTCCTATGTATGGGTTGCATTCTTGAAAAAGAAAAAGGAAAAAAAAATCTTCAACAATTGTTTTGGCAGTTAATGTACACTGCATTATTATTTCCTAAAAGCATCAACTTAATTATCTATAGTACAATAATCAGACTTTGGAATTCCAATTTAAATCTAAATTGATAAAATAATTCTACATGCCAAAACTTTTAAATTATCCACACACCTAGGGGTTTGAAAGTGATTATAATATATATATATATATATATATATATATATATATATATATATATATATTTTATAGATTTATATATTTTGTTGCTAGTGTTAATTTAAGAGAATTTGACTTTTAGATAGAGACTCGAATATGAGATATTCTGTCGTGGCTCGTTTTTATTTAAAAACTCATTATAATTTTATATTGTTGAATCTACTCTTTAAATTGGGAAAAATAATTTTTGACAATAAATAATTATTATTTTAAAAAATACTTTTACCAAAAGAGTTTTTTAAAATGAATTAAATTTTAATATTTATAAAAAAATCAATTGAACTTAAAATTATTATCTCAAATAAGTAAATTTTAAATTAAAAAAATTCAATATTTTTATCCCAATTAATAGATTTTATCCTCAATTGAGTTAGTTTAAATAAAGTGAACTCCTAAGAAGAGTGCATGAGTACTGTGCTAAACTAAACTAAACTCAACTCATTGTTAACTTATTAATTATTTTAATTAATTCTCATTATCATCAACATCATTATTAATCATTAATTTATTATTAGTTATCAATAAAATAAAAATTAAACTATAAATTCACAAACTAACACAGCCGACCAGCCTTGTCACAATTCAAACACTGAATTTCCTCACGTGATTGTATCTCCTAGGATTGTGCTTCTTTGCTCTGTCAGAAATTATTAATCCCCTTGTTTATTTGTTTCTAAAACAGTCTAATTATTATTTAATTTGGCAGCTCAACCAATAAAAATATTATTTATGAATTTTGCTACTCTAAAGAATTAAAGAAAAGAAGAAAATTTTAAAAAATAAAATAAGAAACCATTGATGAGCGGATTGAGAAGTTCTGGTAGCTTCCACACTCTAAGGAGAATGCATTACTAATCCCAACTCCCAGTCTTTCACCTCCTTAATCTCGGTCTGACACCCACTCTCTTATCTCTCTACTTAAACTTCACGCGCTTTATAAAACCATTCTAACCCATAAAATCCAAATAACAAATATCACACACGCTCCATGTTGAGGTGTGATTAAAATGTCAGGTAGACCAACCAGTCAAAACCCCATTATTTCCATACTCTCTCTGGAAATTAAAGCCCTAACTACTGAAAAAAAAAAAAAAAGGGCCAACGACCCTTCAAAATCTTTATTCTTTATTTTGATTCATCTTACAAATTAAGTGGGTAATATACTTTTTTTTTCTCTTGGGTACTTACTCGCACAATCTCTCTCTCTCTCTCTCTCATCATTCCTCAAAGTCATCTACCTTTCTTTTTTTTTTCTCTCTTTCTTTTATCTTGTCTTACCTGCAAGTCTATTACTACTTATATTATACCTTCTCTTCTTCTTCTTCTTCTCGTGTTATTATTCTCACTGTTTCAATCTTTTCTTCCTTTACTATTCAGTTGAGATTATTAACTTTCTGCTAATTACTTTATCTCAGACAAAAAAAAATGATCTTCTTTTTTTTCACCATTTTTTGGTTTTATGGCTGACATTTAGTATATTGTTGTTGGGACTCTTTTGTATTTGATTAATTCTCGGGAAGTAAGAAAGAATGGCTGTTGCCCCGCCTAGTAGCCGTCTGCAAAATATGTTGCAGGCAGCGGTGCAATCGGTTCAATGGACTTACAGTCTCTTTTGGGAAATTTGTCCACAACAAGGGTAATTTCTTTTTTTTATTTATTCTTCTTCTTTGTTCTTGAATTTTGATTAATTTATTTATATATTTGTATTTATTAATTTGATTTTTTACTGTAGTTGAATTCATAATTGTGACCTGTAAGCCAAAGCTCATTGGTTTTATTGTATAGTGTTCAGTTAATTGTTTAAATAATTAATTCAGGATCTTAGTATGGGGAGATGGGTATTACAATGGAGCTATCAAGACTAGAAAGACAGTGCAACCAATGGAGGTTAGTGCGGAGGAGGCATCTTTGCAAAGGAGTCAGCAACTTAGAGAGCTGTACGAGTCATTATCAGCAGGAGAGACGAACCAGCCAGCTAGAAGGCCGTGTGCTTCCCTGTCACCGGAGGACTTAACGGAGTCTGAGTGGTTCTATTTGATGTGTGTTTCCTTTTCATTTCCTCCTGGTGTGGGGTAAGTTATATTATGACTTATATTATATATTAGCTTTGTTTATTTGCTGATGATTAATTAATTATTTTTCTCTCGTTGTTTTATTTACTTGCTGAATGTAAAAAATTTAAAAATTTCTTATTCTAGTGAAACTGAGTTCATCTTTCTGCAAGTAAAAGTAGAAAAATATATGGGAGAATAATCTCTTTTGTCTTACACTCATTGTCATATAGACTGACTCAGTAATATCTGTGGAACCCACCCAATTGTATTTCTCTCAAAATTTTTATTATAACAGAATTCCAAGATTTCCTTTGAAAGAAAATATGGTATTTATTTTGTATGGAATTCAATTCAATGTTTGCCTATATATAAAGAGAGCAAAGAAACTTAATAATAATAGTCCCCCCCTCCCCTTCCCTCTTCATTCAAAATGGCAGTATTAATAGAGACTTTTAGGATGTTTTATGTCGAATTGCACGACAGATATATATATTAGAGCAACTACCACATTAAAAACAAGTTTCTTCGGAGTTTAAACTCGTTACCTTAAAGTTTTGGAGAAACGAGTACAGTGAGTTAAAGGTGATTGGTTTTGGACATTATATTATTTGTTGAGAATTGTAGCTGTGATGGATGGGTTCACAAGAAGTTAGGGGAGAGCAGAGAGAACCTTCGTTTGTCATGTTGTTCGTATGAAGGGCAGCTAGTTAACATTTAGTATTAAAACGTAAAGAAGTTAGCCAAAGTCTACTATTGCTTTAGATTTGTTCTTGTTTGACAATATTGGAGAAGCATATACTTTAAACTGAGTAGGGAATATAAACTTTGTAATCTGAAGAATCTGTGAAAAGGATTCGATATAGCTAATTAAGTAATAAATTTGTGGTCTATGTTACTATTTCTTTTTCTGCATTGCTGCCAAGGATACTTCTTCTTCGGAGATAGAGACAACCCAGTGCCCTTTCAACCTACAGCTAGCTAAAGCAGACTGACTTTTGAGAACAATTGGCAAATCTTTCTCAGACTTTCTCCTCGTGTTTTTATTCCATACTCTTATGTGCCTCTTCTATTACAATATAATTAATTGGAACTTAACACACACACAAAAGGCTGATCAGTTAGGCCATAAATAATTGACAATGAGATTATCAAGATCATGAATTTTTTAATTTTTTCTGTTTTAAAATTTGCTTTTTTGGAGAATTGAAAAGAGGAATTGATCATGAATTTATTGTTTAATTAAATATGTAGTTATTTTTGAATTATGTTTTAGTGTACCTGTTTTGAGATTTTTATTTAGTTATTATTATATTTGAGTAATTAATCTTTATAGCAAATGTAAATTTCGATGAACATGTAACTAAGAGCATGGTAATAGTATAATGTAATCTAATACATTATTATATGCGGGTGCATGTAGGGTACCGGGAAAGGCATATGCAAAGCGGCAGCACGTATGGCTTACTGGTGCAAACGAGATGGACAGCAAAACTTTTTGTAGGGCTATACTCGCCAAGGTACATATATTTATATAACAATAAAATTTTTATATTGCTGTTATAAATATAATAAATTAATGGTTTTCGTTTTACTAACTATAGTCTTTTTTTATCTTGTTTCTAAACATGAATCTTGGCGACACATGTGTACATTTAATGCCCTAGAGTGCTCGTATTCAGGTAAATCTATTCTTCTATGTAATGCAATTTGGACATATTGCAACTAGCTCGTTCACCAAACTTAGACATATGATCATTGCGGTGGCAGACTGTGGTATGCATCCCTCTTCTTGAAGGCGTGGTTGAATTTGGGACAACCGACAAGGTACGACTGGTATATAATCATAGTTTAATTTGATTGATCATACAAAACAAAATGTTAAATTGTGCAACATTAATACATATGGTAGCAGGGACGGGACTATGCCCAAGCCCTACGCAGCCAAAAGACAATTCTATTAAATTATAATTTTTTTTTTATTTGATTCACAAAAATTTAATTTTTTTTACAATCTTCCCTCAGCAGTAATTTTATGAAAAATTTTATATTTATATTGAAAATTTTAATTTTTATCCACCTAAAATTATTATTTTTTTTTTACTTCAATAGTAAAAAAAAAAAAAAAAACTCATGATAAAGAAAAAATAGAATACATGTATTTAATGAAGAAAATACTCATCATATGTGTCATATTGTGATTATACCTTTATATATATATAAATTGGTATATATGGCATTAACTGTATATAAATATTTATAAATAGGTTCAAGAGGATCTTGGTTTTATCCAACGTATAAAGAGCTTCTTCACTGGGCACCACCGCCATCATCATCCTCCTCCACCACAAAAGCCAGTTCTTTCTGAACACTCCACTTCTAACCCCACCACATCATCAGACCACTCTCGCTTCCTCTCTCCTCCCATCCCTGCCATGTACGGCACCACAGACCAACCCACTAACGACAACCAAGATAATGAAGATGAGGAGGAAGAAGAAGACGACGACAACGACGACGACGACGACGACGACGATGATGAAGAAGAAGACGGGTCTGATTCAGAAGCCGAAACAGGTCGAAACATTCGGTCTGTCCCTGGTCAGGTTCAGAACACCCAAGCCGTAACAACAACAGCTGCAGTAGCAGAGCCAAGCGAACTAATGCAGCTGGAGATGTCAGAAGATATCCGTCTTGGTTCACCTGATGATGGATCTAATAATTTGGATTCAGAATTCCAGTTGATTGGGTCGGGGAATCCGGTAGATCATCGTCAGAGCCGAGCTGACTCGTTTAGAGCAGAGTCAGCTCGGAGGTGGGCGTTGGTGCCAGACCCATTGATTAATAACGTTCAACTACCACCTCCAGGTAATTGACTGGTAGTTAGTTTTATTAATTATAAGAGTAATACCCTACAGTTTGCAAAGCCTCAATGCTCTCTCTACTCTCTCAATCGTATAAAACTATGGACTATGACAGCATTTATCGAAAACATAAATGAGAAATCATGAAAGAAATTTTAAATATTAAATAGTATAAGCAATACAATTTTAAAATTATAAAAATATTTAAAATTTTAATTATTAACTATATTTAATATAAATTTTAAATTATTATTTTATTTAAATTTAATTACTACAAATTTAAATTTAAATTATTTTATTGTCAAACACCAAATCAAACCACAATCCCAATTAATACCAGATTCATAATTGATGATTTTGTTTTTGTGTTTTACAGCTGATTTTAATTATTTCTCAAATTGTATTATTTGCAGGACCACCCCAATTTGAAGACGTGGCACAAGAAGATACTCACTACTCACAAACAGTCTCAACCATTCTCCAAACCCCACGAATCCCATGGGATGACTCATCCTCCACCGCTCACTTAGCATACTCTAACCAATCAGCGTTCACTAAGTGGACAATGCGCTGCTCCGATCACATTTACCACTTGCCCGTCGAAGCCGCTTCCCAATGGTTTCTTAAATACATCCTTTTTAGCGTGCCGTATCTCCACCACAAATATCGGGAAGAAAATTCACCCAAGTCGCGTGACGGCGACGCTGCTACTCGCTTTCGTAAAGGCGTCGCTCAAGATGAGCTCAGTGCTAATCACGTGCTCGCCGAACGACGCCGTCGTGAAAAACTCAATGAGAGGTTTATAATACTCAGATCGCTGGTTCCATTTGTGACCAAAATGGATAAGGCCTCTATATTAGGAGACACGATAGAGTACTTGAAGCAGTTAAGAAAAAAGATTCAGGAATTGGAAGCGCGTAACCGTCAGATGGAAATTGAGCAGCGATCGAGATTGATGGACCTACCTCAAAGAATGTCTAGTTTGAAAGAGCAAAGGAGTGGGATCGCCATCGTGGATCATGCTAGAGTAGGTCCAGATAAGAGGAAGTTGAGGATTGTGGAGGATAATGGTGGTTGCGCGAAGCCTATGTCGGTGGGGACATCATCTCCAGCACCGCAGCCGTTGGTGGATGCGGAAACGAATGTAGAAGTGTCGATAATAGAGTGCGATGCGTTGCTAGAGATACAATGCGGGTATAGAGAAGGGCTTTTACTTGATATAATGCAAATGCTGAGGGATCTAAGGATAGAAACCACGGCGGTTCAATCTTCTTCGAGTCATGGAACCTTTGCAGCTGAATTGAGAGCTAAGGTATTGCGTTCAAGTCCTACAATATTTCCTTTTGTTGTTTAATTAAATTTCAACTTATTTATTTGCAAAAAAATAAAAATAAAAAATAATTCAACTAATTAGCTTTTGATGGATTGATATTAGTATTATTTTAAAGAGAAAAAAAGTTCTGAATTTCAGTTTCAATTAAAGCCGAGATGAAAATATGGAGTGACACATATAAAAAAAATCTCAAAATCTCATTCATTCATAGAAAAATTTGTATTTTTTTTATTTAAATTAATTTTTTACATAAAAATTTTTTTTGAGCCTATTTAAATTCATTTTTTTACACATAATTTTTTTTAATCTATTCAGATTAATTTTTTAATTTCAACGCTAATTAAAGCCTAATTTTAAAAAAAAAAAAATAAACTTATTTAGTGAAACAATTTTTTGTTTTAAAAGTATAATTGGCTGTTGACCAGTATTATATACCTTTCGGTCTCAATTAGAGTCCAATTTTTTTTTTTTTTTTAAAAAAATTCAACTTATTTAGTGAAATAATTTTTTTTAAAAGCATATGATTGGTGGTTGACCAGTATTGTTTCAACTTATTTAGTGAAATAATTTTTTTTAAAAGCATATGATTGGTGGTTGACCAGTATTGTTTCTGACCGGCAGGTAAAGGACAATGTTGCTGGAAAGAAAGTTAGCATTGTTGAGGTAAAGAGGGCAATAAATCAGATAATACCCCATGACTGACACATATAATTAGTTAATTATTTGCCTTTTAGAGTAATTTAAGGCAAAATCGACCTGCTTTCTTGTATTTTTCTTCTCTCTTTAAGTTATAAATCTTAGCTGTTTACAAGTTAGTATATTATATTGTAGGATTGAGACCAAGAGGTAATCCCTGAAATGTAATCTATAAATCAATAAATTATATATATATATAGTATGTACCAATTTCAGCACCAAGAAAATGCAAGATGTAATTGGCTCTCATTTTGTCTTTAATCTTTATGCTTCTATTCAGCACGACAATCAACCAAAACAAGCAGTCCACTTTCCGGTGCTCAGTGTTTCAGTATGGCGTTTTGTTAGCTTTTTTCATCTTTTGGGTGCAGCCTTGAGCTGAACCTTTAGGAATTGATAGCTTCTATTACTGATACCCTACGGTACCTGAAAAGCATATCTATATCATATTCTGAAGCCAATGAAGAATAGCTATATTGAAATATTAGAAACTATAGGTCTGTACACGGATGAGAAACGGAAAAAACTTCTTCACTGCAATTTCAGTCACCACTCACCAGTGACTAAATCTAATTTAAAAAAGAAATAATAATAATCGAAAAGCACTAAATTCAGTGTTCAACCGTCCATCCAACCAATGAGACTCACAGGCATCTCAATAAATAAAAAGGCCTAAGACTCTCACTGCACAGAATCAGAGAATTTTACCCTGATACAAGAAAATTTTACAGTCAAACTTACTGCTTCCTCCATGGTGAATTAGTGATTTGCCGGTGAGCTTTTGGTTCTTGTTGATTCCGGTAGTTCCTTTTTTCTTGTTAATTTTTTTTTTCATATTTAGTTAAAATTTAAAATAAATTCACGCAGAAAGACATTGCTTTAGTTGATAAATTAATTGGATGGTCTGAGTGCTTTAGCTGTGTTTTTCTCGAAATGATTGATATGGGCCTACTTTCCATTTGTGTTTTGAATACGGCTTCTTGTGGAGGGATATTTTTGTATTAACAGAAATAATTACTTCTTTTATTTATTTATTTCTAATTTTTAACGGAAAAAGAGAAAAATTAGTGGAAATGACCAAAACTACCGATGGAATCTAAGTACAAACGCTAAATAATGTTTTTTTGTAAATTTTTTAAGTGAACCATTTTTATAAAATTTTAAAAATTTTTAATAATTTTTATAGAATTTATAATTGATTTTTATAAATTTTTATTTTATAAATATAAATATATTTTTATAAATTTTAATTGATTTGTAAGAATTTTGATATTTATAAAAAATTAAGATTTTTTATTTGAGTTCACATTAGGGATAAATTATTTTTAATAATAATATTTTTTTAAAAAATAAAAAATAAAAAAATAATATTATTAATATAAATTTGAATATATAATCTATATATTTTTAAATAAATGATTTTGAAAAATATATTTATTATGTAATAGTTTTCTGATTTAGTTTAATTCAATTCGATTTGATTATTTTCTTATTAGCATATAAAAAATAAAAATAATTTAAAATTTTGAGAAAAAATAAAAAAGAATTTTGAATTGATTTTGTTAGTTCTAACACATAAAAAGTCATTTAAAATTTTTAAAATTCTATTTATTTAAAAGTTAATAATTTTTTGAATATCAATAGATTTTTAAAAACTCCACAAAAATTTTGATTGAATATCTCTTGATTTTCACAGATTTTTTTTAAAATATTTAAAAATTTTAATTGAATAACACCTTACTTTCACGTTATTTTTTAAAATCTAAATTAAATATATCCTATTTTTTAATTTCATAAGAAGCTTTAAAACTCTATATTGAATACAATTAATTATTCAAATACTAACATAACAATTTAAAAAAAAAAAGTTAGACACCAGTCACGAAATTTTTTAATTTTTACCTATAAATAATAAAAATACATAGATAAAATTATTTTTAAAAATTTAAAAATTAGCATACTAAAAAATTTAAATACCAAAATAACATATTTTTAAAACTAATTTATATAAGTTTAAGGCCTGTTTAGGAGTTGAAATAAGAAAGAAAAGGAAGGGGTGTTACGAAATACTATTTTGAAATTTAAAAACGTTAAATAATTTTTTAAATATTTGATAGATTAATTTAAAATATCGTTTTAAAACTTAAAAATAGAAAAAATTTAAACTAAATATATCAATTTTTTTTTAAAAATAAAATTTTTAAAATTCTATTTGTACCCAAATACTCCCGAAATGAAATGCAGTCATATAAAAGTTATTATATATTTAAGAGTTTTATTAATTTAAAAAAAAATATATTTTATTTTTTTAAAATTGAGAGAATAATACATTTTTTTATTTATTATTAAAAATAATATTATTTTATTTTTAATAGTTAATATTATTTATTATTCCTTAAATTTTTAAATAAAAAATATTTATCAATTATTTTTTTTCTATCACACGAATTAAATTTTTTTTTTCTTTTCTTATGAAAAAAAAAAAAATCCCAAAGAAATACGCTAGATACTGCGCGCAATATATTAGGATGAAATATTTGAAGTAAAAGAAACGCTGCGCAATACGCACTAGAGACTGCTGCCGCCGCCCATGGAAGCAACTCTTCGGTTTACTCCCCTGCTGTTTGGAACCAGGCCTGTTAAAATTAGAGGTAAGGATTCTCTTGTTCGGTTGACGAGAAAATAAAGGAAATAACGAGTGAAAAACTTGAGGATAAGGTAGGAAATTCAGAATCTATCTGTTGGCTTTACCATTTGTTTTTGATACCTGAGAAATCACAAATCTAAGAACAATGATATATTTTCGAGATGTAATTTCAGGGTAAAAATTAATTGATTTTTCGTGTACATATCTTAGGGTTGTTATCATTTCGACGGCTTGCACTTTCAATTAAGCAACTATTGCAGCGTATTTCCTGTTGCGTTATAATTTTATGTTGTCCAGTTAGGAGTTTGCTTATAATTGCTGTATGGAAATTTCTATGATTTTCTGCTTTGATTGCCATTTTTATTATTACACTTGGAAAGAAAGAAAATTTGTTGTATAGTAGTTAATAATGAATTGTTGAAAGTTGTTGCAGACCAAAATTGGCAGTTGATGATGAACCGATGAGTATTATTGTCAAGAGGAGTAGATATTAAGCAACCATGTGTTGCATTGTTCCCTTTAAAAAATAAAAATAAAAAATGTTTGGTAAAGATTTATGGGAAATAAGCTATTTTTGACTGAAGATATATATTTAATTTTATCAACTTAGGGAAATTCCTTTACTCAGATGAAGCATCAGTCCTGCCATTGATTTTTCCACAATTATAATACTTTGATGTGATCATTATACATGGTATTAATTATGTGTTCTTATTTCTACACTTGCTTCTATATGATTTTGATGTGTTAAAAGCAACGTTATGGTTTCTTATAAAAAAGTGTATTTTTGGATCATCTATGGCCCATACGGATGTTGTACAGGTAAACACAATGAGCATAATATTCAACTTTGCCGCCCTCTATGTGCAACACCCTATGTTTCTCTCAACATGAATATAGTAGAATCAAGCAGAAGCAATTTCTGGTTGTTCAAAAGGCCTTTTTCATCAAGAACGATCAAGAAATTCACTATCAATTCTTCAGATCAGCGTCAGAGTGACTATGTTGATACTGAGCCAACATCTGCACTTGAAGCTGTACCACCAAGAACTAATGATGGGGCTGCTCTTCTCGATTTTCATGAAGCCAGTGAGTTTAATAATTTGCTATCGCCACCTAAAATGTTCCGAAATAGGTTTCTGAATTTTGTGCGCATAAGTTCTGTCCTCAATAATGCTGCTGAATCATTTTTCAAGAGTGAGATAAGGCGGAGGCTATTTGTGACAGCTGTACTAATTGTAATAAGTCGTGTTGGATATTTTATTCCTCTGCCTGGTTTTGATAGAAGGTTGATGCCCCAAGATTACCTTAGCTTCATTTCAGGGTCATCTGTTGGTGAGTTATGCTTAAATAAACACACACTGAAATATAACATTTAATAACATGCTAGGTTTACCATTTCATTTTGTTATTTTTCTCAAATCTTCTAAATGTCCATGCTAGTGTCTCTATTTTCATTTTGTGACCTGTCATCCATTCTGCTTTTGACAGATGAACTTGGCGACTTCACAGCAGAGCTTAAACTGTCATTTTTTCAGCTTGGAATCAGCCCTCAGATATTAGCATCAATACTCATGCAGGTTTATTGCTTTCTTGAGCCAGTGTACATATATTTTTGTTACAAAATTCTGTGTTGTTATTTTAATGTTTTGATCCCATGTGGTATTTACCATCTCACTGAAATTTTCACATTTTGAGGGTTTTGGTTACTAGTGAAAGTTCTGACCCATCAGATATAAGTAGAACTCCCTTTTGATTACTGCTGTATTACTGTTTTCCTTTTAGTCCTTGTGTTAGAAGTTTGTGGGTGTTTTATGTTTATCTGTTAATTTTGGACCACTAAATGCTCGCTGCCTACAAAGTTGAATAGTATTCTTTATTGATTGGGCAAATATGAATGAAGGAAAGGGTATATATTTAAGTTTTATTGCCTTGCGGGAGTTGAAATGTCATCTTATATTTTTAAGCAAGTAAAATAGGTTCTCTAAATGCGTTGGCATATAATAAATAAGGATGACAGTATCATTTTGGCTGTGGGTGATGTCTGACTTATGATCAAAGTTTGCTTGATTGTATTTCCTCAAAAGAAAAAAGTTTCCTTGATTGCTAGGCTTATATTATTTTGATGGAGTAATGAATTTTGTTTTGGAGATACTTATACTTCCTCAATTTAATGTTCATGTTTCATGTTCTTGCTTCCCTTTATGTAATAATATCTATCATATCCAGTTCGTAACTTTGTGGTGTTCTTTTCCTCCTGAGTTATCTATATTATCTGCAAAGTTTAACAGGACAGTCTTTTCTTTTTCTTCTACTTTCCTCTCTCTTTCGCCCACACTGTCATTCATTGGAAGAATGCTTAGATCCATGATGTTGTTTCTTTTCTGCACTATCAGGTCTTGCTTACGATTTTTTGCTGATTTTCACAACTTGATCCCCAGGTACTCTGTCATGTGGTTCCATCGCTAGTAAAGCTGCGAAAAGAAGGCTTAGATGGCCATGAGAAGATTAAGAGTTATATGTGTGTCTAGTTATTCATCTCAAGCAGTGAGACGAGTCCTTGCTACTGAATCTTGCATTAAATGTTATTTCTATTAACCAATTATATTGAAGGTTATCAACTATGTTTTTTATCCATTTCAGATGGTGGGCCTCTCTTGGCTTTGCAATATTAGAAGCTTTGGTAGTTGCTTGTTATTCACTTCCATATTCAATTTATGTAGCCAGTCACAGGTAATATAGCGAGAAGAATTAAAGCAATAATGTTTCTTTTTTAATTTTATTTTACTTACCAATGCCTTGGCAAAATGAACTGAAATACAAATTCAAGCTCATTTGAACAGTTGAAATGGAAGCTCATTGTACTAAATATTGTCCATAATCATCCTTCCAAAGATATTGTTGGTGTTCATAATTGTCATGTGTGCCCGAAGCTTGTCTTGGTTCTATCATGTCATGCGATACTTGTTTTCTCAGTGTTGGTTTTATTCATGTTATGCTCAACATATGCATGCACTGACCTTTTTAATTGATGTTGACAATTGGGGAATAGTGCTGTTGTTAACACTATCTAGATAATGCTTAGAAGCTGTTTATTTGCATTATAACAGTGTTTACCACTTTTGCAGGGTCAAGCATGTGACTGTGACAGCGCTTTTACTGGTCTGTGGTGCAATGACTATGACATGGATTTGTGATACAATATCGGAATCTGGATTTGGTACTATTCTGGGGATTTTGTTTGGGTTTATTCATTTTGTCTACTTTTTGATTGTTCATCATTCATAGCTGTGGTTTATGGTTGTCTTGCTTGTTCACTTCTTTCCAAGACAGAGAATTCAAGAATTGAAAGAAACAGATAATGATGGTTATTTTAGATAATACCAAAAGGGAGCAAATTATTTCTGTTATCTGTTCTTGTGTATTGTTCAGTTTCTCAACTGTTCATGTATGTTGCAGGTCAAGGTTCATCTCTAATCATTTGTGTGGGAATTCTGACGGGCTATACAGATACATTGCATAAGATGTTGTGTCAGTTTTCAGGTATGTGATGAGATTATGTGAGTGACGTTCATCTCTAATCATTTGTGTGGGAATTCTGATGGGCTATACAGATTCATTGCATAAGATGTTGTGTCAGTTTTCTGGTATGTGATGAGATTATGTGAGTGACATTCAAATTTGAAATCCTTCTTTCATTATTTCCCTTTCTGAAGATCAGTAGGAGCGGTTTGGTTTACATTTCTCAAATGCCTTTTGCTTCTAAAAGAGAGTAAAAATAATTAGCAACATTTGATTACAAATAGGAATAGTTATTTCATAAGAAATAAAAGGTAAAATATGAGTTTTAGTAAACTTCAGGGCAAAAGTTAATTTTTCCTAACCCATTACTGTATGATTGAGTATGTTTTATTGAACAATTATCCTAAAGGGAAAACCTAAAATTGAAGAGACGCTTTATTGACAAGCAAAAAAAAAAAAAAAGAAGTTGAATCTAACAGCACCATGTGAAAGTGAGAACTACTGGTATTTTCATACTGAAATTTGATGATTGAGCCATCTTGAAATCCAACCAAATAAATGTAAAAGCCAGCATGAGTACATGTTAAACTGACTTGACAAACACCCGAGCTGCACATGCATGGAACCAGCCTGCCTATTATGATTGCTCGTACTACCCTATGCAAACTGCTAAAAGCTGAAGTTAATTATGTATGTTGAGAGAGTGTAGCCTATGCTTGTTTACATTTTCTAGAAATTCTGTCAATGTAAATTTTAAAGCAACATTACTTATGTTGAGCTTTCCTGTATACTGCAGGAAGTGCTGTTAGTTGGTGGCCATATGTTTTTGCAGTGTTGGGTATTTTTACCATGGTAACTATGTGGGCAGTTGTTGTGACTGAAGGCTGTAGAAAAATAAAGCTGCAGTATTATGGTTTTAAACTTGCATCAGCTGCAAGGTAATGCCATTGTCCATCCTCAAGATAATCTTTTTGTGCTATGTTTATTTTATTCTGTACTTACATGAGAGCTAGAGGATGGCTTGATATCTGATATGGCTTTAGTGTGTCAATAATGGCCAAAAATATGACAACTTGCCACCATATTGGAATTTATTCAACTTTATATTTGAACTTCTATTGCTCATGCCTTAACTAATTATATGGGTAAACGACAAATTTCTGTTGTGTTTGTGTTTTGTCAGGGATGATTCTCCAATTACCGAAGTGGAGCCTTACATACCTTTTAACATTAATCCATCAGGAATGCAGCCGGTTCTTACCACAACATACCTCTTAGCGATTCCAAGCATTATTGCAGGGTAATTTTAATAGATAACATATTTCTTTACACTTCTTTAAAATTCTGCTTTTATTTGAGGGTTAGGTGTGTATAAAATGCATTAGATTTTCAAGTTTTATGTTGCTTTTTGTGCTCAGTATAGCATATTATTACTAGCTCTGCCGACATGTCCTGTCTCACGAGGACTTTGCTTTTACTTTCTAACGTATAGCATTATGGCAGCATCCTTGGTACGCCTTTCTGGGAGCATATTAAGGACATATTGAACCCTGAAACTTCTCTTGGTGCAGAGCCGTGGGTTTACTATTCAATATATGGATTTTTTGTCTTTGTATTCAATATATTCGACATTGTAAGTATCTTATCTACCTTGGTTGGATTATTCTAGAACAATCATTGCTCTGAGATAGAAACTTTTGCTGAAGATATGCTATGTGATAGTAGGAATGTGAAGTTCTCTCAGGCCACCCCTCACTAGTGCCGCATTTGTAGATGTAAAGCTAGATAAACATTTCAGCTGTTAGGCTGCACTATATAATTGAAGCTTTTCCTTGGAAGCATGGATATAGCTCATGCATAAGCCAGCCTATAATGCTCATCAACTAAATTAACCTGCCTGAATTTATGGTACTAATCTGTGAATGTTTGAATAAAAAATTTACAAAAAATGATGTTAATAACTATTTTATAAGTTATGCATGTTATCGGTTCTTCTCTGTAAATGTCATTTAATCACAACTTCTGTCCAGGCCAACTTGCCGAAAGAGATTGCAGACTACTTGAATAAGATGGGTGCTAGGATACCAAACATCAAACCTGGGAAAGCTACCATGGAGTACCTCACGAAAATCCAGGCATCAACACGTTTCTGGGGTATATTTGCTTTTGGAAGTATTTGTAACAAACATATTCTGTAGCTTTAAGCTTACTTTTCTTTTTCATTTTTTTTTTCTGGGGGGTGCATCGGTGGTGTTTGGATCTTGCAGGAGGCTTACTGTTGAGTATTTTGGCCACTACATCAACTATACTTGATCATTACTTGCGCCGCATGAATGAGGGGTTTGCAATTGGGTTTACCTCAGTGTTGATTATTGTAAATACTACTTGAAGCCTTGAAATTATGTTTGCACTCGTTTTTCATCATTTTCTAGGGTGTTTAGCGATACATGTTGCTTTGTGTTTAGGATGATTCTTACCAAATTGAAATCATTACTAATAGAATTGAAAATTGTTTTTATTTGCATCATAAGGAATCAAGGATGTATCCTTTGGTCCTTGGATGTTATTATTATATTACCAGTGAAATTACATGCAGTCTAGGAGCTAAAACCTGGGGTTCAGGCATAATATAATAGTACTAAATTATTTGTGAGGATTTGGATATCCTGTAAGGCCTATTCACTTTGTGAATAGAATTATGAAGCAAGGGACACATGGAATTTCATCCTTGTAATGGTCTAATTGGTGTGGAAAAGAAGTATAAAATCCTGGCATGGTAGGGGAGAGGCATGGTCTCAGAAAGAAATATAAAATTCCTTGATGGTGGAAGTTAATTTCATGACAGTGTTTGTCTTCTTCCTTCTTGTTATATCTTGCAATATTCGTTCTTGTAATGAGCCTAAATTTTACTTGTCCAGGTGGGTTCCATCATTGACCTAAGAAGATCTTATCAGGCTTACAACGTCATGCCAAGTTTAAGCAAAGCTCTAAAGCGATATGGTGTATAACATCTGATTTAATGAAGCTGTGCCTTTTTTTTTTCCCAGGTAACCATGTACAGTAATCCTGACTCATGTTTAGTGCTAGCTTACAAAGAGGAGTTTCTCTCTTTTGTTGTTAAAGAGTGTTCCTCAAGTTGTTGTTCTAATAAACTGATTATTGATTCAATTCTTCAGCGATACACAATGTCTGGCTATGATAATGGGAACAAATGCTGTTCTAAGTAAATGATGTAGTTTGATAATTAAGTTCTATCAAATTATGCGATACACACTGAAGCCTCGTTTTTGCACATGGCTTCTATGCTTAAGAAATGGATCAAATTTTGGGATAACGGAGCAGCATAATTCTACACAAGCATGTGACAGGAGATCCAGATTTCATGTCAAATTTAAGTTCTGGTGATGTAAAAATGAAGTTATATTCATGTAAAATTTTAGATGCTTATATCTATGGAGCAATACCAGTAGGACGTGGGAATTGAAACCTGGAACCAGGCTTGTTGATTTTTGCGATGCAGCAACTAATGCTTATACCTGCGTCTCAACTTATAGGAGCAAGGATCGTGCTCTCTTTCTTTTTAATATCCTCTTCAACTCAATTCAAGTGTTTATAAAATTAGTTGAATTTCTCCCACAAATTTTAATAGCTAAAATGAATTTTGGCAATTGAATTATCAAATACTCACTAATTATTTATAAGAAAATCTAAGCGTCGCACATGTTCCTGAGGTTCTATCGTGTATTAAATCTTGTCAAGGTTTTATTTGAAGAGTTCTAAATTATGATTAATATATAAAATATAAATAAAATAAATAATAAAATTATATAAAATACGTAGATGATATGAACAAGTTAAAAAAATTACATAAAAAAAAAGCAGATCAAACTAATGCTAGTGTGACATTTCGGTAGCAGTTGGTTATGTGAGACATTTTTATACTTATTAATATCGTTGAGAATAATATATTTTATTAATTAAAAAAATTAAATTAATATTTTTTTAATTAATAAAATTTATAATTTCAATAATAATATTAATTTATAAAAATTTTACTATATACTGATTAGCTAACCAGTGCTGGTGAGAAATTCACTGTTCGGGATTAACGTGTCCCGCCCAAATTTCAATTCAAATAGCCAATAACATAATAAAGAAATAAAACTCAAAAAATGTTTCACTTTTCAATTATTTTCTGAGCTCCGATTCAAGAAAAATAAAAATAATGGAAGGAGAAGGAAGCTCAGAGATGGAATACATAGAGATCGAAACCAACGCAGAGTCTATTGACAATTCATTGATCTTCCATCTCATAAAAGACGTTATAGGCTTCGTTCTCTACATGCACCAGCAGATCCCTTCGTACGTTCTCTCTCTCTGCTGCTTTAATTTCTCCTTTTTATTCTTAGATTTAATGGTGGTGATGTCGATAATTACTATATTTAGAGAAGATTTATACCCAATTTCACTTCTAATTTGCTTAATTTGAGTTTAGATCATAGAGTTTGAATAAAATATTTATTACTATATTGTTCTTCATAAGTTGTATAGGTGGGGTTAGAGAAACGAATTTGAAAATGCATGTTTTCTGATATCATTTTTTTTTCTTATATGCAGCGTTTTGCAAGATATTGGTCTAGAATTTGATACCCTGAAAGAGGATTATCAGGAATTGGTATGTTCTATTAATCCGATTTGCATTATGTAGTTTCTTTAGCATTCTAAGAAGAATTGTCGATTTTATAGGAGATGGCTCTTGCTCAAGCTGAAGCAAAGGCGTCTATTAGAAGAAAACGTATTGGCAGAATGAGAGAGGTCAAATGTGGAATTAGGAGACTGGAGAAGCTGATGAATACAGTTAGTGGCCTTGAAAGTGCATTGCAACTGATAATTAGCGAGATTCCTAGTCTCCAGAGTTTCATTTTGGTTCTTGGAGCTAGTCCAATTCGACCCCAGTATGTATATGAATTGCGCTTTGCACCTGCAAAAGTTACCCTTAGAGGTGCAAGTGATTTTGTTAAGAGCAAAGCAGCAGAAGGGCTTTCAAGAAAGGTTCCAAATTTATTTGCACTTAAAAAATTAATTTTTATTTTTGGGATTTTAATGTTCTATTTTTCTGTTTGACAGGCTATTCGAGCATTGATCACAAATGGTGCTGGGTCTGGCTCATACCCAGGTATCTGATAAAACATATCCAGTCATTTTATGTTAATCTAGTGAAAGTTCAAACTGACATTTCTCTTTCTTTTTTCTGAGGTCCTACGAAGTTGTTCCTATTGGTAAAAGCCCCATCTTCTTTCAATCTGCCTCTGCATTTTCTTCCGAAACGTGACTTCAGATATAGCAAAAAGGTAAAGATCAAACTATACAAATAGCAAGTGCTTTGTTATGGTTTTAATTGTGCGAGTGTTGAATCCTAAGAAATTGCTAGTAGTAGGTAGTAATATATACTGCCATTCTTATAATTCATATTAAGATGAAGAATCCTGCTAATCTAATTTGCTATATTTTGACTTTTCATTGGATTTAAATTTTTTATGTTTACCATATGTGAATAATCGTGCTCATGACACTATAGGTTTAGTAAAGTTGCAATAAATTTATGTGTGCTTTATTTATCATCAGTTGGCATGCTTGTGCTCAATCAATTTCCTTCTTGTATGAGTTATTTATGCATGCACATATATCTTTCTCCAATCAAAATTACATCTAGCTTTCCCAGCTAAGTCTTCGTGAGAATTTCTGAATTCTGATTCTGATCAAATTGCAGCATCTGTGACCATGAAATGGGAGCTTGCCACTCTCATTCTTATTACTGCAAACGTTATCAAATGTATTTTCAACTTCCTTAGATTAGGAGCTTCATGCATTGAATTTGAATTTTCATATTTCCAAAATTTATTTATAATAGGTAAAAGAAATATTAAAATGGTGTTCTTTATGAGTCAGATTGTGCCTGTTGGATTGCGACTCAAGTGCAAAAGTAAAGATATGGATATGGATGTTCCTGATTATGCTTGTCAGGCAAGCAGTTCGATCAGCTTGAAGGAGTCCACTTCAAATGAGTTAATCTGGTATGTGTGAATTTTCAAATGGTGGTATCTCCAGTGCACCAACCCTATATACTTTTAATTTTTTTAAGTTTTTTAAATAGAAATGATGCAAGGTGTAGACTAATTCCGTATGGCTTAATGAACTGAAATGATAAGCTAATAAGATTTGCAATATATTCAAGGATTCATTCAGCAAAATTTTTCATGTATTCCACTTTGCTAGTAAACAATTTTTCAAGAAGAATCCTCAAAATCTTTCTAAACAGATAGCTATTTTCTGAAGGGTTAATTCAGATATAAATGTTGGTGTTATTGGCAGCTTAAGAATATCATTAGAGAGAATGTTTTGATCTCGAATCTTGGAAAAAGGGTGGGGATGATCTGAACAAATTTTTGTCTGTTGGTCTCACAAAGTTGTATGATCCCAAATTCGTATCTCAAAAAGTGATCTATCCAATGTTCTCTTTCAGGTTTCAGTGTCGCCATGTTGTTAGGGGACTTGCATTCACAACTCCAACAGAAGAATGAAAAAGTTTCCTCATCTATGTATAGAGCTGCTGTTTCTTCATTTTAAGGTCTGATGCATTTTCCAAAAGTTTAGAACAAAAATCAAGTTATATTGCATTTTTCACAAGTTTCTGCTCAATTCCAATCAATTGCATTCACTTGCAATGATTCTGCCATTGCCATAGTAGGTCATTAGTTAGTGTTCACTGTTCAGATGTTCTTTTCATTCAACTTTTTTCTAGCTAGAAAATTTAAAGCTACGGTTTAAGTTCTTTGTTGTATGGTGTAAGAAATGACCTCTAGTTTATGAGTACACATGTCTATTGCCTATCTGATGCTTTTTTCTTTTTTTCCCTTTTTAGTTTGAGAGAGCTATTGCCTATTGGAGCTAAGATATTTATAGTTAATATCACTAGTGAATTTGAAGCAGTTAAATTAAGAAATGTTTACATCTTGAATATTATTAGACATTGGAAAGAAATCAAATTAACCCTTAACTGAGTCCTATCTCTACAAACCTATAGTGCAGTGGATGATAGAATTATCATGTAAATGAATAGGTAGATCCTATTGTGCTGTCATTATTTAATTTACATTGCACTTCTAATTGTTGTTTAAACAGCACAACTAGACTTAATTTTTTGCTTTTATGGAATTCTGGTATAGCAGCCCATTTAGTTAATAAGTCCATTCTTTGGGAAGAAATATCTCAGGCGAAGAATTTTCGTTCTGTGATACAACATAGCACTGTGCTGATGCATCCTTGCCATTTTTATTTTTGACTGAATTGCAGTCTCCACCTTTTGAGTTATTCTTGGTATCTGCATGACATCGATAACATATCAATCCCAATGCACAAAAAAGCAACATATAATAGACAAGGAAGTAAAATTATCAAGAATAACCATGGCGGCGTGATATTTGCAGGCCAATTTCATGGACATTGAGGTTGAGAGCTTGAACAACGCGTGCAGGTAGAAGAACAGGAGAGCA
>CANXYC010667821.1:0-14556 GCA_948193065.1 Aleurites moluccanus | reverse complement strand
AAACTGAATTTCCAGCTGATATATATATATATATATATATATATATATATATATATGAAATGTAAGTGACTTTATCAGTCTTCTTGGATCAAGTTCACATGATTCCTATTTGCTTCTTACTTGTTAAATTTGATTGAAATTATGATATATGTTGATGGTTTTGTAACTAATATGTTTCTTGTGAGATGAAACCATATGACCCTATGGATAAAACGCTCTTCCTAGTGAGGTTAAATTCATTGGTCCATCGTGCACTTTGAGAACCTAGCTGATAGGGTTACTATACCAGTGTTCCACCTAGAGGGGACCACGAGCTCTAGGCGTATGCCTGGCCAAGCATGCATTTGCGATAAGGTAGCAAGGACTACTGATGCACTCTGTTGTGATATATAGCATAGCTACTGATGCACTCTGTAGTTCTACCATGATATTTGATAATACTATTCGATTGTGAGCACTTCTGTTTCTTTGTAAGCCTAACCACATTCTGATTCTTACCCATGTTCTTGAAATTAATGTTTCTTTCAGATTATGTATTTATATATGTATATATGTATATGTATTCTTTTCTTACTACATGTTCATATCTTATTGAGTTGAAGGCTCACTCCTCTTCTGTGGATTTTCAGGTGATAGTGTAGCTCGTGAGGGAGCTAGTAGAGAAGATCAAGCTTCTTGACTCATTCTTCCAAGAAGCCTTCATTGTAATTATTTTCAAATATGATTATGTATAACCATTGAATGGTATTATGACACAATATGTATTGGGAGTATACTCTAGAGTTCCGTAGTTAGTTATTGGGGATGATAATATTTTGATGTATGATTTATTGGGTTACTCTTGTTCCTTAGTGATGTGGGATACATCTTTTGATCAGTAAGGAACAAGAGAAAATTTATGAAATGATATAAAAAGAAAAGATATGAATTATGCTTATATTGATCATAGAAATGATTATTGTATGATATCTAATTTAATATGAATGTGTAATATAAATGAGATCCAGGATATGAGAGTTCTACGGGTTTATGGTGGCCTTAAGCCTACCCTTGCCCTAGGACCGTCGCACCACTGGAGTTGGGGTGTGACAAGAACCATCCTTCTACTTTACAAAGAGTACAGGTTTCACCCCATGGTGAACTGCTAGGTCTGATAAATCCTTTGTCAAGCAAATCTTGTAACTGGGTCTTCAATTCCCTCAACTCTACTGGTGCCATACGGTAGGGAGGAATAGAAATCGGACTCGTGCCAGGTAGCAACTCTATACCGAACTCTATCTCTCTATCCGGTGGCAAACCAGGTAACTCTTCGGGAAAAAACATATGGGAACTCGTTAACAATAGGAATCCATTCCAAATCTTGCACTTCTTTTCGAGTATCCCCCACATAAGCCAAATATCCTTGGCATCCTTTCTTTATCAATCTCTTCGCCCTTAAGGCTGATATCACATTATATGGTGCTTCACTCATTTCCCCTTGAAATTCAAACTCCTCTCCTGAAGCTGGCTTGAAAACTATCTTCTTTCTATTACAGTCTATAGTAGCATAGTGCTTAGACAACCAATCCATACCCAATATCACGTCAAACTCCAACATGGGCAAGTCAATCAAATCCACTTTCAAACTTTTGCCACCTATACTAACTACACATGATGGATAAAGATTTTGAACTTCAATCTCTTCCTCTAAAGGAGTTGAAACTACCAACACAGATTCAAGCAATTTACAAGGCACATGCAATTTCTTAGCAAAACAGGATGACACAAAAGAATGCGTAGCTCCTGAATCAAACAATACTCTAGCTTTCAAGGCTTGGATCTGATTTGTGACCACTGTGTTTGATGCCTGGGCTTCGTGATGTGCTAGAGCAAAAACTCTCCCTCTGCCTCTACCTATGGGAGCTAACCCCGAAGCCTGAGCCACAAGCTGACTTGGTTCTCTGCCAGCCTCTATAGTCCTGCCTACAATGTCTTGGCCTGAACCTTGCTGCTAACTAATACCTTTTTCCCTAGTCATCTGAACTGTAGCCTGAGAAGCCTGTGGTATTTCTCGAACAGATGGTTGCGAACAATTCTTGAGAAAATAACCTTATTGTCCACACCTAAAATATGCTCCTGAGGCATAACAACATGGGCCATTATGAAATTTTCCACACGTAGTACACAAAGGTTTAGGAGCCCTGGATGATGCAAAGCTAGTTGAACCATGGCTCATCTGAGAAATGGGTCCAGGAGTAGTCTGACTCTGCTGTGGCCTCTCTGTAGGTCCTCTATATCCGCTCCTAAAAGCTAACTGATGTGCCACCCCTATACTTTTCATTCCACTATATGGCTTAGAAGAGCTGTCTACTTTAAATTTCTTCTTCTCACCCCTTTCTGATCTGGCTTCCATCTCCCTATTTTCAATTATCTTAGCCTTGTCCACTAGCTTAGAGTAGGAATCAAACTCAAGAGCAGCTAGGAGCTTAAATAGTAGAGCCACTAATCCTCTGCGGAGCCTTTGAATCCGTGCCGCTTCTGTAGGTACCAAAGCTGGAGCAAATTTACTCAACTGACTGAACTTCCTGGCATACTCTGAAACACTCATACCAGGTGTTTGAACCAATCTTTCAAACTCCAGGGACTTAGCTTCCCTCATGTTCTCTGGAAGAAATTCATTCAGCACCAATTCCTTAAATCTCTCCCAAGATAGCTCTTCATTTTCCCGAAGCATGCTAGAAATGCTTCTCTTAAACCAATCTTTGGCTTCAGCTTTCATTAAATACCCCACAAATTCTATGGCTCTTCTGTTAGGAATCTGTAGAATATGCACTTTGTCTTCAATTTCCACTAGAAAATAGGTTGGATCCACTTCACCCTTATATTCCAACGGTTTAAGCTTAAGAAACCTCTCAAATGATACCTCTTCCACTTGATGTACAACAGGTGGTGGAACCATCAGAGGAACAGGAATTTCTGGAACCTGAACTGGAGGTACCTGTTGCTGCCTTTGTTGAGTAATGAACTCAACTATCAATGCATAGTTCTTTTGCAGCTGATCCAATTGCTGAGCCATATGAGCCACATCCACTAGTGGCACGGGAGGGACCTCATCTTTTCCATTTTCACCACAGAACCCTCTTCAGAAGGTATATCTCACCTAGGACGGCCTCGACCTTATCCTCTACCATGACGTGGGGGTATCTCGATACTGATAAGAAGAATAAACATTATCAGACTCACTACGCATACTTAACGCAGATATATATACCAAAGGAAGACACAATTGGACGAGACACAAATCCTATGCTCCGTAGTTATCTTAATAAACACTTATACTAGTGCTCATGCATCTCTTTCTATCTTTTATACCAATTAAGAATTATAACCTATAGCTCTGATACCACCTTTGTCACACCCCGACTCCAGTGGTGCGACAGTCCTAGGGCAAGGGTAGGCTTAAGGCCACCATAAACCCGTAGAACTCTCATATCCTGGATCTCATGCACATTTCATATTTACATCGAGTATATATTTATAATTAAAACATTCATTTCATAGATTTAGGTAATAACCATTCATACATATATATGTTTATCATTAAATAATTTCCTCTTGTTTCTTACCGATCAAAAGACAATTCCCACATCACTAAGGAACAAGGGTAACCCATGTATAACAATTTAGTCATCAAAATATTATCATCCCCCAATATCCAACTACAGAGCACTAGAGTATACTCCCAATACATACTGTACCATAAAACAATTCAATAAATATATACATATATATCAAAATGATTACAATGAAAGCTTCTTGGAGGAATGAGTCAAGAAGCTCTATCTTCTAAATTAGCTCCCTCACGAGCCACACTATCACTTGAAATCCACAGAAGAGGAGTGAGCCTTCAACTCAGCAAGATATGAACATGTAATATAAAGAATCCATCAATACAAAAGAGAGGTCAATCTAAATAAGATGGGTAAGAAAATATCAAATGGTTAGACTTACAAGAACAAAAGTGCTTATAATCGAATAGCACTATCAAGTAACATGGTAGAACTACATAGTGCATCAGTAGCCATGCTACCTATCACAACAGAGTACATCAGTAGTCCTTGCTACTTTATCGCAAACGCATACTTGGCCAAGCAAACACCTAGAGCTCATGATCCCCTCTAGGTGGAACACTGATAAAAACCCTATCAGCTAGGTTCCCAAAGTGCACAATGGACCAATGAATTTACTCTTATTAGGAAGAGCGTTCTATCCATAGGGTCATATGGTTTTAATCTCATAAGAAACATATTGGTCACAAGACCATCAATATATAATATACATTCAGTCAAGTTAACAAATGGTTTCATATGAACTTGGTCCAAGGAAAAATGACCAAGCCATTTACATACATATAAGGTAATCACATGGAACAAATCATTATTTATTTGAGAATATCGTAGGGATTTCAAATAATAGGTACATAATACAATATCATGTATGTGAACCTTAGGAAGGTTTGAACAATTCATTTCAAAGAAGCAAATTACATATGCAATGTTCATACTTACCTCTACACAATTTACTCTTGAGTTTCCTTTAATAGTTTGCTTAACAATAATCTCTTCAATTTCCTTAATTTTCTTCTCCTATGAAATTTCTCCAAATATTTAAAATTAGGGTTTTCCTTAATCAACAATACTCAATATGATTTCTTAAAATTTACCCATCTTATAGTTTCTAGTTTTGATTCCCAACATCAATTTAGTTTAACTCTTAAAGAAAATTCTAAATTTAATTTTGAAATTACTGTTCATGTTACTATTCATGACAGCCTATAATTTCTGATTTCTCCCACATTAATTATCATTAATAACCTCAAAATATTTGTAATAAATTTTATATACCCATAATTAACTATTCTAACCACCAGAATTTATTAATCTAATAAGAAAATGACATTTGAAGAAAATTTACCTTATTTCTCAAAAACTGATTTTCTTGAGAAAATCTGCTTGAAATTGAAGACTGATGCCTTAAAATATGATAATCTAGAGATTTAATGCATAAATTTTGAGTATTAATGCATTAGAAAATAAATGGAACTAATATGAGAAGAACTGAAGAAGAACGAAGAGAAGAAGAAAGAAAATCATGAAGAAAATCGCTACTGGGCACTGGTTAAATAGGCTACTGCCACAAAATTCCGCTCGCCAACCCGCCTTGGCAATGCCACCTCGTATAAGCCAGCTCGCAATTCCCACTTCGCCAATCTGCTCCAGCAATGCCACTTTGCATAGGCCATTTCGCTAATCCCACTTCGCATATGCCACCTTGCATATGCTGCCTCGCCAAACTCTCCTTGCAAACTCCTCTTCGCATATGCCACCTCGGCAATGCCTCTTCGCCTAACTTCATTTCACATATGCCACCTCGCATATGCCTCTTCGCCAAATTTCTCTTCACCTAACTCCACTTCACATATTCCAACTTGCATATGCCTCTTCTCCAATTTCCACCTCGGCAATCTCACCTCGCCACTTCGCTTGCTCGCATTGCCGGCTTGCAAATACCAGTCTCTGCCGAGCTGAAACCCTTCCTCGACAACTTATATTTAATCAGCTTGCAAATGAGTTACAAACATCCAAACTTTCTGATTCTTTTTGTCACTTAAAATAGACATTTAGTGGTACAACATATCCAAAATTCAAATTAAAAAGATAACTACACAGACTATGGTGACTCTCTAAAATTCACCCTAACTTACTGCCTAAAATTCATCCGTATAGGCCTGAGAAATTTCACTCTCCACTGAGTTATACTTATCCAAATCTTCTAAAATTTTACAGCCAACAACACAACATATAAAGGAACATTTCTCATGTTTACACTTTTGGCTCATTCAGTCTCAATCATTCCCAGAAAATTCAAACATACTCAGATTCCTGCAGAAAATAATGGAACAGACAGTTTCTGGTCAAGGAGACATAACTCTTCCCACACACAGAGTTTTTTAGAACCATTATACAGAGTTAAATATGAGATATACACCTACAACTTTTATGTGTTATACTTTATCAAATTATTCCTTTAAAATCAAGAAATCAGCCTCACAAAATCCACCCTGCAACCAGAAATTTCTGAATTTCCTCAAACATTTATATCTTCAATTAATTAAATTCAACAACCATACAATTATTAAAATAGCCCAAAAGTGACAGATATTACATTGGGTAATTTAATTAATATAGGAGAAACTTCCCAATCTAGGGTTACTGACGTCGAGTCACGGGCTAACTAGGCCTGTTAGAGTAATACTTGAAGTTTTGTCTGAGGCGAGTCTATATATATGTTTCATGCATTATTCATTCATAAGTCATGCATTTATGCATATAAAATGATATCCTTTCTTGGAAATCATTGATGATCTACTTTTGAGCAGTTTTGTCAAAATGACCTAAAAAAAAGTTGCCGAAAAGTCTAAAGTTGACCTAAACTTTGACTTTGTATAAAATTTGTTCTGAAAGGCTTTTTGATGTCAAATCAAACCTAATTGCTTATTATATATATGTATTTATTATTTGTATAAAGAAATTGCCATGGAAATATTGATTACAAGGAAAACCACAAAGTGCCCGAAAAACGAGAAACGAACCCGTAATTAGGGGTGCGCAACTGAGCCCCGGAGACCAAAATTTTCATATTGTGCAATATTGTTTCTTTGACCTTTGTAATATTATTAAGCATCATTATAGTCATATTTCAAACTTAATATTAATACATTTATACTATATGGTACATTTACATGTAATGTTATAACATAACTATTTCGGTGGTGTAGTGGATAAATTCATTGGCTGTTTGCATACTAATATATATTTTCGAACCTTTGCTAGAGAGGGTGAAATTCTCTATGCCATAAGGACTGATCACTTTTATGTAATGGTGTGTGGGATGGAAATATGTTAATGGTGAATGGGATGGAAATATGGAAGTGTGAAAGTAGAGAAATGAAGTAAAAGTGCAGTATTATATTATAATGTGTTTACAGATAACTTATACCTATTATATTATATGCATTATGGTTCATTATATATATTCCATTATCAGTTACCTACTATTTACAGATCATTAATGGATAGACGTGGCTTTTCATGAATAGTATTATATATTCATATATTTAGATTCACTGAGTATAATTTTACACTCACCCCAAAATTGTTAAATGTTTTCAGGACCTCGGTGAGGCAGATATCCATTGGCTACATTATATTCAACCTTAGATTTCAGATGTACATATTGTGGTTACTCCAGTGTATAGAGACTCTTTGGTATAATGTAGATAGGACCTGGTTTGATTAGGAATTTAATGTTTCTAAAATAATTAAGTGTTAACCAAATCTGATATGAGAATATTAATGATGTATATATATGATATGAGATGTGAATGTAATTACTGAAGTGCTTATTGAGTTGTGTTGATTAATGGAGGCTAAAAGGGGATGTATGTTTATTGCGAGTGTAAATCTTTAATTCTTGCGAAAAGATTAAGTCAGTTATAGAGGAAACTCTGTCAATTTTTCTGTAAGAGATCTTATAATGTTTTAAAAAAACAATTCACTACATAAAATGTATCACATGGTTATGGAATAATTGTTAATAATATTATTAGTATGTAAAAGTGATATTAAAGTAAAAGAATGGGGTTTTCGAGGTACTGGTTGCCTTAGCATTTTCTGTACCCTAGGACCATCATAGTCTAAAATTAGGCTGTGATAATCGTACAACTAATTCCTATTTTATAAAGGTTTGTGAGGTGAAAACAACATTGAGTAGATGGGTTGTGTCTCCTAATGAAATAATTAGAAAAATAGCTTTGGATATGATTGAAAAATTTAATCAATATAAGGATATGATTCATGGCATCATAGGAGTAGTTGCTATTTTGGATCCAAGATTTAAGATGAAATTATTGGATTAGATCTTTAGTAAAATTTATGGGGATAGAGCTGCAGATGAGATCCTTAGGATTAAAAATATCCTTTATGAATTGCTTAACCAATATTGTCACGACTCACTTTTGGGCCGCGATGGTCCTAGGACACGGGTAGAACTAAGGTCACCGGAAACCTGTAGAACCATGAACAATCCAGTTATCAATCACTCAATCAATCTTAACTCATTCATCAATGCTTAAATTCCATTTATTATACGTTTATTTTATAGAAATTTTGCTAGAGTTTCCTTTGTAATTTTAATGCTATTCCATATTCAAAATCGGATCTTTCAAAAATTACACAGTCTGCACAAGAATTATTTTTACACTTCCAATAATTTGCCATCCTTATACCCTCAATTTCATAGTTCAACAGAAATACATGGAACTTCTAAATCTTTTTCAAAACATGTGAATTTCATCTTAGTATTTTTAGTATCACTGTCTTTATCACTTCACTATCATTGTCATTATCAAACATTAAGCATTACACATTACATTTTCAATGCTACTGAAATGTTAGTTATTTCAATGTTCATACATCCTTATAAGACTTAATCAACTAATTACACTCAGTACCATGGAGCTCTATGAGTTGACACTTATGACATTTAGAAAATAAAATTCTACCTCGATGTACTTGATATTCCAAGTCGGAGAAGAAATTGACTTGGAATTAGCCTTCATTATCTCATTCCTGTAAAAATTATAAACCACAATATACTGAGTATAAAAATACTTAGTGAGCATATATACATCATTAAACAAGCAATATAAGCATATGATAACAAAAGATATCAATGGTAGTTAAGTATTAATAAATACAATGAATAGATATCAGTATATCAAATTTACATATCAAGATTAATTAATTTGCACACCAAATGTCTTTGGAAGTTTGGAACAGGTAACAATCAAATCGATGATAAACAATAATCGATGAAAGAATGGCCATCAATGGTAAGGAATAAGATATAAGTTTGGAATCAATGAACATGTAAACAATACACGTATCATGTAGATAAGACAAATAAAGGGCCATAAACACGTATAATCTCATTTCAATCTCATGTCAATCTCATATCATTTATATAAGGCTGATCAGACCCTATAGCTCGGATAGTTAACCCTTTCCAGCTAGGGTATCATTATACTATGTGCACATTGCTGACGGTATGTACCCACTACCCCATCGGAGAGGTAGCTCTGTCAAATCCAAATGTAAAATAGGCCAATGGAAATCAATAACAATATCAAGTATTCATTAAAAACATTACATTATAATAACTTTTGATCGATACACATGGGCTTACTTGTCAATCAATGTTAATACATTTCATTAATCATGTGTCAATATCTTTACTTGATACAAAGGTAGCAATTAACAATAAACATCATGGAATGTGGCTAAACATTTGGTGTGAATACTTTTGGAAACATTTGGGTATATGATCAATCAAGAACAATAGACATTTCAATTTCAATAACAATTAATGAATATGGATGATTTCAATCTTTGAGAATGATCAACAATAGCAAAGTGACTTTTTAATCAAGAAGAAAACATGTTCTTTGGGTCAACAAAATCAAGACATAAATATGATGTAAACATTACTCACCTTAGTTTATGACTTGAACATTTTCTTTTTCCTTTATCCTTAATTCTTTGCCTTATCTCTAACGATACCCATCACATCTATTATTCATTTTTTACTCTACATATCCAATTAATTTTCATTTAAGTAATATTTAACATATAATTACATTACTTATACTTATATTAAAGAAAATTACTCAAATTTTCAAGTTTTAGGTTTTGCCTATAAAGCACCTTTACAGGCAGTCTATGTTTCATTACCCATATCTCTCTTTATAGTTATCCAATTGCTTCAATTCTTGTTCCTAATTAAACTTAATATATAATTTCTAACATATCCAAATTTCACATTAAACTCATTACTACACAATTTATGGTGTTAATTTAAACTTAGGCTTATAACCAGCTCTGCTGCCCTGCATTCTGTCCTGTAACTTTGACTTGGCAGATTCTGTTCTTTTGCTAATAACTCAATATATACTTATCCAATTAATTTAATTCTTTTTCCAATTAAAAATAGACATATAATATTCCAAATTTTAGAATATTTGAATCACTGTATAATTATTAATGAATTTCTAAATTTAAATTACTGTCCTGAAATCCTTATTCGACCAGATCTTGTTTCCATGTCTAAAATTAATTTCGTGCTCATCCAATTATAAAACCATTTTATATTAATTTATATAACATATAAATGAATATATTTTATGTTTAATACTTTCACTAATTCAAACTTTAAGATCCTCATATCTATAGAACTCTGTAGCCTAGGTTTTGTTTATCAGTCAATCCAGGTAGATTATACTCATGACCTAATATTTCATAAATCACAAATCCAATTGAAAAACCCTTTAATAGAATTATAGATAAGAAATAAATGAATACTTTTTATGTTAAGATCTTCTTCTAATTCTATCTCTATCATTATTTACAATAAAAACGCAGTAACATTTTTCAATAACCCTAATTCCAGTTTAGTCATAGTTTTAACTCAATAACGCTTTCTTCACTTCGAATTTTACAAATTCATTTTATAAAAATATAATTAACATATTTATCTACAACTTTCATGTTTTGTCCATCCTCAAATTTAGTCATTAAAATTTTGGAATATTGCCTAAAAATTATTGCTTCAATATAGATTCAAAATCCCTTTCAAACCCTAGCTCATCTTTAATACTTTTAGCTTAATTACCTCAATTATTTGCCAAATCAAACCATAGAACTCTTAAATTAAACTAAAAACTGAAGTTTAGGAGACTATACCTTGAATTAAATACTTGAATTGCATCCTCTCTTTTCCGCTATATAGCTTGGATGCTAATTTCCAGCAACTTTTTCTCAATTGATCATCTTTCTTCCATTAATTTTCTTATCTTATTTTGGTTGATTTATTTGGAAGGATTGAAAATTTTTTTTAGTTATTTTCTTTCCCCATGGTTCGGCCACTCTTTTGTCAAAATCTATCCATTCCCTTTTCTTTTATATTCTCCATCCATATTAGACAAAAGATGTAGAAAATTATAGAATTTTCTAGAATTGCCAAGTGTTTATTTTCTATTTACACATTCATGATAATTTTAACCAAATATCAATCTATTCATTCACCTTGGCCGACCACCTTAGCAATTTTTCTGGAATTTGATATAAATAGGTGGGTCTCACATTGCACTTTGTCCCAAAATATTTTTTATTTGCATTTTGACCCCAAAACTTTCTGTAATTTATTTTGTCTATTCTGTTTAGATTCAACCTCAAGTGTGGGGAGTGAAATACCTTATTTTAAGTTTTTCTATCATTTAAAAATAGTTCTTGGTCATTTTTGGATCCCAAACAGTAGAGTTTCAAAATTACCCCCAAAATTGCCATAAATTATGATTTTGCCACTCTTTAAAATTTCAGTATTCCCAAAAAAATTTCAGTTCTTTCTTTTCACCATAATTTCATATAAAATAAACTAACTTAATCCCCCAAGTCTGGGTCAGAAATTTTTAAATTAGCTGGACTGCTATTTTTGCAGCAGTATAATTAACACTAACATTTTTCGGGACAATATCTCAAAGTGGCTAGGTTGAGTCTCAAAAATTCTTGAATATTACACTTTATCATTCTCTGCAGATTTCAATAATCGATTGAGCCTATTCATACTTAAATTAATATTATATATGTTTCTATTGTCCGTTATATCCACATTGTCTTTTGTACTTCCTCACTATTCATTGCTCTGTCTACGGGGGTATTACACTCTACCCCCCTTTAATAAAATTCGTTCTCGAATTTTCTATTCGAATAATGCAATCATCGATATATGTATCTTAAATAGTCTCCAATTATCTTTGCTAATAATTTCTCTATATCGCTTATCATATTACTTAGACTGATGTGTCAAATTCCATAGTCTTCTTATTATTTGCGCTATTTCATAATTCTCATATCATTTCTTATCAGTATACGATCTATAATCCATAAACATTTGATAATACAGTACTTAGACTTTTAATATACTATACTTTAATATTTTCAATCACCTTATCAATATCATTGTATTAATCTTTTATTTTTTATACTTTATCATTTCGACCATTAAGTCGTTTCCCATAATCATATTCCTTATATTTCAATAAACAATAGTTTAATATTTATTTATTTATGTCTAAACCTCAATAATCAGTTAATTATACTATTATAGGGGCTGTTATTGTCTCATTTACTTCTCATTATACTTACTTGCTATAATATGTAACTATTCTTTCATTATAATCATATTCTTAACTTTTTCACTATTATATACCTCAATAGCTTTCATATTCTCTATTATTTGGAATCATCTATCATAATTACTCATCATCATTGCACTCATTTTATCATTCATTTAAAACTGATTTTACTTTTACTGACAATTCACTACAATATTTATTCAAGTTAATGATATGGAATCTATTAGCAGTCTATTATCAATTCAGCTGATACTAATGTAATCAATATCAACTTATCATATATTGACTCAATCTGTACAGTAAAATCTTTTAGTCACTTTCAATTTACTATCACTTTTATCAATTCTCAATAAACACTTCTCTCTCTCTCTCTCTCTCTCTCTCTCTCTCTCTATATATATATATATATATATATATATATATATATATATATATATATATATATATCTCTCTCTCTCTCTCTCTATATATATATATATATATATATATATATATATATTAGCTAAAGAAGAAGATCATAATGGATAACGTTGATTGTAAGAATAACAGATGACTTCAATTGACAAGACAAAAATCATATGCTTTATATTACACTTATTAACTCATTGATACTTATGACACATATTCTAAACCTTTAGCTCTGATACCACCTCTGTCACAATCCACTTTTGTGCCGCGATAGTCCCAGAGCACGGGTAGACCTAAGGTCACCGGAAACCCATAGAATCCATGAACAATCCAGTTATCAATCACTCAATCAATCTTAACTCATTCATCAATGTTTAAATTCCATTTATTACTCATTAATTTTATAAATTTTGCCAGAGTTTTCTTTATAATTTTAATGCTATTCGATACCTAAAATAAGGTTTTTCAAAAATTACACAGCCTACACAAGAATTATTTTTACACTTCCAATAATTTATCATCCTATACCCTCAACTTAACAGTTCAATATATATACATTGCACTTCTAAATTTGTCACACCTCAACTACAGTGGTGCGACAGTCCTAGGGCAAGGGTAGGCTTAAGGCCATCATAAACCAGTAGAACTCACATATCCTGAATCCCATTCATATTTATATCAAATATAATATCATACTATATTATATTCATAATCCATACAAGCATCATTCATTTCTTTACTATATCATTTCATAATTTCCTCTTGTTCCTTACTGATCAAAGGATGAATCCCACATCACTAAGGAACAAGGGTAACCCAAAAATAACAAATTATGCATCAAAATATTATCATCCCCAATGACTAACTACGAAACTCTAGAGTATACTCCCAATACATATTGTATCATAATACCATTCAATAAATATACATAATCATATTTTAAAATAATTATAATGAAGGCTTCTTGGAAGAATGAGTTAAGAAGCTTGATCTTCTCTACTAGCTCCCTCACGAGCTACACTATCACCTGAAATCCACAGAAGAGGAGTGAGCCTTCAACTCAGTAAGATATGAACATGCAATAAGAAAAAAATACATATACATATACATATATATATATATATAATCTGAAAGAAATAGCAATTTCAAGATCATGGGTACAATCAGAAAGTGGTTAGGCTTCCAAGAAACAGAAGTGCTCACAATCGAATAGCACTATCAAATATTGTGGTAGAACTACAGAATGAATCAGTAGCCATGCTACCTATCATAACAGAACGCATAAGTAGTCCTTGCTACCTTATCGCAAACGCATGCTTGGCCAGGCATACGCCTAGAGCTTGTGGTCCCCTCTAGGTGGAACACTGGTACAATAACCCTACCAGCTAGGTTCCCAAAGTGCACGATGGACCAATGAATTTACTCTCATTGGGAACAGCGTTCTATCAATAGGGTCACATGGTTTCATATCACAATAAACTTACTGGTCACAAGACCATCAATATATATATATATCATAATTTCAATCAATTTTAACAAGTAATAAGCAAGTAGGGATTATGTGAACTTGATCCAAGAAAATTGACCAAGTCACTTACAATATATACATATACATATACATGGTAATTTCATGAACAAATGACAAATCTCAGTTTTAGGATATCATAGGATTTTCGATTAATAGTCCGGTAATAGAATATCAAACATGCAAGAATCATATGGGTTAACATCTAGAATATTTGGTCATATTATCTCAATAAAGCAAAGACAAATGCAATGTTCATACTTACCTCAACACAATTTTTATCCTCGAATTTCCTTTAACAGATTGCCCACAATAATCTCCTCAATTTCTTTGG
>CANXYC010667740.1:0-15118 GCA_948193065.1 Aleurites moluccanus | reverse complement strand
GCTTCTTGACTTGTTTATTCCAAGAAGCTTCATTGTAATAATTCTTTTGAGATATTTTGTATAATTATTAATGGTATTATGACACAATATGTATTGGAGTATACTCTAGAGCTCCGTAGTTAGTCATTCGAGGATACTAGTATATTTTGATGTATGATTATTACCGTTTGGGTACTCTTACTCCTCAGTGATGTGAGATGTCTCTTTTGATCATTAAGGAACAAGAGAAAAATATGAAATGATAATAGAAAGATATGATTAATTTTAATTATATGTATGGACATGATAGATGTATGATAATATATGATATTGCAATTTATATGATGATGATGATGAGATTCATAATTTGTGAGTTCTACGCGTTTATGGTGTCCTTAAGCCTACCCTTGCCCTAAGACCGTCGCACCACTGGAGTTGGAGTGTGATAGATTTAAGGTTATAGGTTGTTAGAATAGTTGTGTATGAGTTATGAGAAGTATATTAAATGTATAAATGACTATAGATTTTGGTTGTTAGAAGAAATTAGGGCAAATGATGAATAGTAATATGAATAGTATCAATTCTTCTATTCTTCCATGATTTTCTTATGGAATAGTTAAATTGAGTTTAAGAACTATCTAAATAAGCTTTAGAGAGTCTTTAATTATAAGAATTTGTTATGGATAATATTGGGTAAGAAAAACCCTAAATTTGTGAATTTGTTGAAATGTGTTAGGCTTGGAGCTTTAAGTGCAATTAAGTTGATTTAGATCTTGATAGAATATTTTGAGCTTTGGCTTGTTTGTTGCTTTGTGGAGGTGAGTTATGCATATGTGTTTTGTATGTATTTGATATACATAAATATGATTCTTTCGTTAATATTCATTTTGAACATATATATGAAATTGTTAAGTTGGTAATTCTTGAGCCAACGATATTTGTTATAAATATATCTTTGTTTCCATTGCTATAATTTAGAGTTTGTATTGTTACCCATTTCTTTGGAACCAACTTTTTATTATAGTATAAACCTATTATTCTGGAAATGTGCTTGATTATAAGAATTCAAATTACAACTATTATATATTGAACCTAGTATATGTATAGTCAGAACTTCTTCCCTATGAGGGGAAAATTATAGGACTGTGTACACCAGTGACTCGACTGATAGAGTCAAAGTATCAAAGTCCTTCATAGAGGGGATAAAGTTTCTCTAGGCGTATGTTAGCACAAACACATGTATTATATAAGGAGATCGTAGTACCCCTATTCTGTTATGGATGTCGTTAGACTCATGTTCTGACATTTACATTGCTCTCTCTCTCTCTCTCTCTCTCTCTCTATATATATATATATATATATATATATATATATATATATATTTGATATCTATTTTTTTTTTATTTCTGAATATTGTATATATTCTTACCTTTATAATTTTGAAATTCATTTGTGTTATATGTGTATAAAAATAGCATTCGAACCTTTAATATGATTCTGAACCTCAAGTATGGCATATTTATAATTCATTGAGTTGAAGGCTCACCCTCATTCTGTTGTGATTTTCAGGTGTTAAAGTAATAGGTCCAGAGACTGAGGATAAAGCTTCTTTATTTATTTCTCCAATAAGCCATTTGAAAAGTATAGACTTTGTTTATTTTGAGTACATTTTTGTTAATGTTGAGATGTAATTCTCTTAGAGCTTCATAATATTTGAATGGATGTAATATTCTTTTGGGTTATCACTTATTCATCTTGGATAGAGTACCTTATTTGCATTTGATCCATGGTGAATAAGTTGATTATATTTTGGGGTGATATATCATAGGTTGATGATATTTATGATTGTGGATCGTGGATGGTTATAGATATTATTTATTATAGCCACAAGTTAGGTTGGTGTGTCCTACGGATTTTCAGTGGCCTTAAACCTACCCATGCCCTAGGACCGTCGCATTCCGATTTTGGGATGTGACAAATGTGGTATTAGAGCTTAGACTTGAAGTTATAATTGATATGTGGCAATGAGTGTCTGATTACGGAAAATTATGGAGCATAGGAATTATATCTTATCAATGTTTTATTATCGTTTGTTGTGAATCTACATTTCTATCTAATCTAAATATGAATTATTTATTCTATTATCAGTTATGATATGCCTCCTAGACATGGTCGTGGTGGAGGTAGAGGACGTGGTCGTCCTATAAGGGATGTTTCTTCTAAGGCCGGTTCTATTGGCTGAATGAAGGATAATGAGGTTCCTCCAACACCTCTATTGGATATGGGTCAGAGATTTGAGCGGTTGGAGTGTAATTATGAGATGATGGCTAAGTACATTGCCCAGTAGAGGCAACAGGCTCCTTCGATACAAGTGGCTCAACTCCGTCACCACATGTAATTCCGGTATCTCCTCTGGTTATTCCTTCTCAACCACCTTTGGTTCTGCAAGTTGAGGAAGTATCTTTTGAGAAATTTCTAATGCTCAAGCCAGCTGAGTATAAGGGTGAGGTAGACCCTACTGAATTCTTAGAGGAAGTGAAAGACGAGGCACAAATTTTGAGAATTCCTTATAGGAGAGTTGTGGAGTTTCCGGGTCACCTTATAAAAGGTGATGCCCGTGACTGGTTCAAGAGGAGTATTTTTGGTTTACTTCTTAGTGATGGGGAGATCACTTGGGCTCGTTTCATATAGCTAATGATGAAGGAATTTCTTCTGGAATAAGTTAGAGAGACGAGAGCCTTAGACTTTGAGAGGCTTGTACATACTCTTGACATATCTGTATCTGAGTATGCTAAGAGGTTTAGCAATTTGAGCAAGTTTGCTCCTACTTTAGTACCTAATAAGGCGCACGTATTCATCAATTCAGGAGAGAATTGTTGACCCCGATATTTAAGATTGTGCACGTATTCTATGAGTTTCTGGTGATTTTAGGTTTACCCATGCCTTAGGACCATTGTAATTCAAATTTTTAGGATGTGACATGATGATAATTCAATGATGAATCAAAGTGGGGGTCATAAAGTAGGAATGCCTTAGTAACAATTCTACTTAGGCATAATAGATGTCAACGTCGCTAGCGAAATTGATACCCATTGGTGGTGGCAAGTGATGACATGGTATAGCATTTCTTTTAAGCATTTAATCAAACATATGGTGGGCATTATCTTAAGGCCAATTTGGTAAGGTTTTTAGTTATATTCAAGAAAGTACAAATATCACAAATCAAGTTCACAATTCAAGGAACATAATAGGCAACTCAACTTAATTAAGAATCAAGTAAAATGGATTAAAAATTGGCTTAGAAAATGAACAAAAATTCAATGGAAATGTTACTAAGTAATTCGACCACAATGGTGCAATCAAGGGGATGAATTCCATAATTTCAAACAAGCTCATTTTCATATATAATAGCATAATTATAACTCACTTATGCTTTTGGTTGATTCAAAAAGCCCTTAAAACTCCACTTTTCTCACAATAGGCATATATTCCCTTCCTTGCCACTTTCTTCACAACCTTCCCTTTCTTTTGATTCTAATCAATAAAGAATGCATGTTTTAGACTCAATTTGATGTTGGAAAACATAATCTAAGCTTATTTAAAATTAAACTCATCTATTCGAAATTTTAGGTTTTTACATAAAACCTAACTTAGGCACTTTTCTTCCTATCATCATATATATATACTTATTTGCTAATATTTTCAATTATAATGATCATGCAACTCATGTTTGATGAAAATAAAGTAAAAGAAAATATTTTACCTCAACTTTGTTCAAAACCCTAACTTTGCCACTTTGGAAGACTTTGATACGGATGAGTTATGGTTTTCAACTTGCTTAGTAGTTCACCTAGTAAATGCCAAACTACCAGTACCATAACTCATCTGTGTAGTATGCCTGGAAGTACTTTGTCTCTGCTGAGATTAGCCTGACTGACCCCCATAACTCCACTTTCCTCTCTACTTGATTTGGATGAACCTCCAATCTTTGCCTTCTTTCTTTACTCCCTAGTAGACCTTGCTTCCATCTCTCGATTCTCAATAACCCTTGCCTTATCTACCAGCATGAAAAATTGTAATACCCCAGCAAACAAAACAGTAGACAATATATAGATATATTGAATTATAGTAATTGATGAAGCATTAATTGAAGTATGAATAGGCTCAATCGATTATTGAAATATACAGAGAATGGTAGAGAGTAATTGTCACACCCCAACTCCAGTGGTGCGACGGTCCTAGGGCAAGGGTAGGCATAAGGCCACCATAAACTCGTAGAACTCACAAATCTTGAATCTCATGCACATATATTAATTATAATATCATATAGTATCATACAATAATTATTACTATAAATCCAGTTAAGCATCCATCAAATCTTTACTATTATCATATCATAGCTTTCTCTTGTTCCTTACTGATCAAAAGATGCATCTCACATCACTAAGGAACAAAAATACCCAAAAGGGAACAATTCATACATTAAAATATCATCATCCTCAAATGACTAACTATGGAGCTCTAGATAATACTCCTATTACATATTGTGTTATAATACCATTCAATGATTATACATAATTACATATCAAAAGAATTACAATAGAAGCTTCTTGGGATGAATAAGTCAAGAAGTTTGATCTTCTATACTATCTCCCTCGCGAGCAAAACTATCACCTGAAATCTACAGAAGAGGAGTGAGCCTTCAATTCAGTAAGATATGAACATGCAGTGAGAAAGAAATACATATACATACTTATATAAATATATATATATATACAATCCGAATGAAACATTCATTTCAAGAACATGGTGAGAATCAGAATGTGGTTAGGCTTACAAGAAATAGGAGTGCCCACAATCGAATAGCACTATCAAATATCATAGTAGAACTACAGAATGAATCGATAGCCATGCTACCTATCATAACAGAGCGCATCAGTAGTCCTTGCTACCTTATCGCAAATGCTTGCTTGGCCAGGCATATGCCTAGAGCTCGTGGTCCCCTCTAGGTGGAACACTGGTAAAAACCCTACCAGCTAGGTTCCCAAAGTGCACGATGGACCAATGAATTTACTCTCATTGGGAAGAGCGTTCTATCTATAGGGTCATATAGATTCATATCACAAGAACATATTGGTCACAAGACCATCAACATATATCATAATTTCAATCGATTTAAGAAACAAATAGAAATCATGGGAACTTGATCCAAGAAAATTGACCAAGTCATTTACAATGTACATGCACATAGAAATCTCAAGAACAAATGGTGAATTTCATTTTAGGAATACCATAAACTGTTAAATAAATATTTCGATAATATATAATCAAGTATACAAGAATCATATGGGTTCACTTTTAGAACATTTGGTCATATCATAAGAAATAACAAATGCAATGTTCATACTTACCTCAATACAGATTTATCCTTGAATTCCTTTCAGTAATTTGCTCAATTCCAAGCTCCTCAATTACTTTGATTTTCTCTTCCTAAGAAAATTTCCCCAAATATTCAAAATTAGGGTTTTCTCTAAGTTAATAATATTCCATATGATCTCTAAATATTTAATCATCTTAGAGGTTCTATTCTTAATTTCTAACATCAATTTAGTTATCTCTTAAAGAAAAATCTGCATTTAATTCGGATTTACTGTTCATGCTACTATTTATGACAGTCCTAAAATTCTGATTACTCCCATATTAATTACCATTAATGACTTCAGATTACTTGCAATAAATTCTATATACCCAATATTAATTATTCTAACCCATAGACTTAAATAAATCTAAAGAAAAATGAAATTTAAAGAAATTTACCTTATTTCTCCAAAAACTGCTCCACTGAAATATCTTGCTTAAATCTGATAATTTCTGCCTTAAAATAGGCTAATCTAGAGTTCTAATGAATTAATTTGAGTATTAATGCCTTAGAAAATAAAATGAGACTAATCTGAGGAAAGATTGAATTTAATGAAGAAAGAAGGAAGAAAAAATCATGAAAACGCTATTGGGTTGCTGGGGTTAAATAGACCACTACCCCAGAAAACACACTTGCCAGCTCGCCAATCCGCCTCGCATTTCCCAGCTCGCACTTTCTAGCTCGCCAAACTGATTCGGCAATGCCACTTCGCTAATCCAGCTCGCATATGTTACCTTGCATATGCTGCCTCGCCAGACTCTCTTCGCGAACTCTTCCTCGCATATGCCATCTCGGCAATGCTTCTTCGCCTCTTAGCCAACTCACTTTGCCTATCTCCCTCATCGCCAAACTCTTCTTCGTGAACTGCCACTTCGCACATTCCCCCTTCGCATAATGCCTCTTCGCATAATGCCACCTCGCCTTTCCTTTTCGCCAAATCCTCTTCGCCTTTCCTCTTCGCACATGCTGCCTCGCATATGCTTCTTCGCCAATTGCCACTTCAGCAATCTCACCTCGCTGCTTCGCATTGCCAGCTCACAAAATGCCACTTCGCATTTTGCTACCTCGCCATACCAAGACTTTGCTAAGTTAAAACCTTTCCTGGTCAACTTACTTAACCAGCTCGCAAAGGAGCTACAAATATCCAAACTTACTAATTCTTTTTGTCACTTAAAATAAACATACATGGGCATAACATAGCCAAAATTTAAATCACTAAGACCAACACAAAGACCATGGCGACTCTCTAAAAGTCACCCAAACTTACTGGCCCAAAATCCAACCAAACAGACCTGAGAAAATCCACTCTCCACTGAGATGTAATTATCCAAAAATTCTGAAATTTTACAGACAACATCACAACATATAAATGAACATTTTTCATGTTATACCTTTGGCTAAATCTATCTCAGTCGTTCCCAAAAATTTCAAATATACACAGACTTCCTGCAGAACACTTAACCAGACCAGTCCTTCTCAAAGGGACACAACTCATCACGCACACAGAATTCTGCCAATCCATTTTACAAAATTTTATTTAAGACATAAACTCACAACTTTCATGTTTTACACTTTACCAAATTATTTCTCTAAGAACATGCAATCAACCTCACAATTTCCTGCAACCAGAAATTCTGGAATTTCTCAAACATTCATATTTGAAATTAATTAATTCTCCAAACATACAATTTAATAAAAATACAATAAAATGGTAGATATTACATTTATGTTAGGGTTATCTTCAATTTATAGCTTGAATTTCTTGGAATTTTCGATAGAAACTAATTTAATCGAAAGTTTAATCGAGTTTTCAATCGATTTTGCTTGAAGGTTGGAAGAAATTGGTGTAGTTTTGGGTTGAGGAGAGTTTCAGCTGTAACAATGGAGAAAGGAAGAGAATTTTCTGATTTTTTAAGAATTAGATGGCTATTTATATTAATTAACTTTCAGCTAACTCAATTTTCTCCCCGATACTTATCGTATTCGCATTTTGAACCGAAACTTTTAATTATTTATCTTCTTATCTCATTTCAATTTTTAAATAATATTTATTATATTTCTCCAGCTTATGAGTCTAATATTTATTATATTTCTCCAGCTTATGAGTCTAACGGTGATATTAAAAATTTAAAATTTTAAACCCGTTCGTTAATCAAAACGTCGACATGCTTACCTATCTATCGGGTCTATTTTTAGCGATTTGTCAAATCACGCAAGTATGATGTTTTAATATCTAAACTAAATTTACTTATGCTTAAATAACATATATTCAAGGTTATATAAATGAAATTTGAGGGTGTTACAAGTATAAACCAAAGACCCTACTAATTAAATATAGATCTTAAAAATCTTAGAACGTGTGTATCACCTTAAAGGGGAGCTGCTGCTAGCCCATGCCTAGGGTGACACTGCACAAGCATGGGGACGACACCACCTCTCCTTTAAGAGGCAGCCAAAACCCTTGGGAGGCAACAATCTGCTGCCACCCTCCCCCTTTGCTGCTGCCACCTCCTAAAGTGGGCAACGCCACCCCACTGTCACATGACAACCTTTCTTTTTCAAAATGGCAGCTAAGTGCTCTGAATTCGGCCATGTCTATGTCATATCCCACTATAGGGGGGCATGACAATCCTAGGGCACGAGTCAACCTAAGGTTACCAGATATCCGTAGAACCCATTAACATTTTAATTTCAATTAATCATTTATTAATTTTTATAATTTGTATAGCGAATTTTATTTCCTATCATACATACTCTATTTCAGTCATAATCACATAGTGCTTATCTTATTAACAATGTGCTTCTGTCATTTTGCTTATTTCTAAGCCTTATTATACTTATAGCATGTTAATCAATTTAATTATATACATAGTATCCTATACATTATTCATTTATCTATATACAGTACCATAGAGTTCTAAAGAGTTTACCTTTTAACTTCACAAGATATAACAATTACCATTGACTCTTCAATGTCCCAAGTCGGAGGAAAAAGTGACTTGGAATTCAACTTCGACTATCTGTTCCTATAAAATAATAAATAACTATGAGGTGAGTATAACAATACTCAGTCAGCTAATTATACATCATTAAACATATATATTAAATGGGTAGCAATGGAGGAACAAATGGAAGGGTTATCAAAATAAAAAGGTAACAATGATTGATGAGAATAAACAAAAGGGTTATCAATGTTCACATTTTATAGGAGGGCAATTTGTACATCAAATATCATGGGTGGAAGAAATGGACAACAATAATGAATAACTTTTGGTAGTCAAGTTTACGGTATCAAATTCACAAGTAAAAATAATGAACAACAATAAAATGGTATTACTAAACAAGAATTAGGTGGGTAACAATGAAAGAGTAAAATAATAGGATTATCAAGTTAAGTAAATAACAATGAATAAGAAGAACAGACAAAAGGGGTGTCAATGTTATATTTTAAAAATCATCACTTTGCACACCAAATGCCATGGGTGAAAGGAATGGGTATCAATTAAGAATAACATTGAGTAGTAAAGTTCTTAGTATCATATTCACATGTAAAAGCAATGGATATCAAAGAATGGTGTCGCTAAATAATTTGACAACAGTAACACATATATATGTAGAACACATATATACATGTAAGGATGTGGAAATGATAGGTAAAGGGCCAATAACAGTAACAATATATCAATATCAGCGAAATACATAAGGTGGGCCAAGCCTTATGGCTAGGACAAGTCCCTTCCTAGCTAGGCTTAATAATATAAAGAGTTCATTGTGTACAATATCGACAGTATTTACCCATTACCCTGTCAGTGCAGTAGTTTTGTCAAGTCAACATAGGCAATAAGCCAATGGGCTTCAATATCAGTTCATTAGCAGTATCTAGTAATCATTGGTAATAATACAGTATAATACACTTTCAGTGATTACTCATTGATCAATCAAGGACACTATAGTTCAGTGAACATGGTATCTGTTCCATAAACAATACAACAATGAAACATAATATTTAAGAATTAGTAAGGTGCAATGGTGGTCATTCAAAAACATTCGATATTGCATATGGTTAACATTTGGTATGCATTACTTTAGGGCTTATAGAACAAATTCAATAAGGCTCGATTTCACAAAGTAAATATTTAATGGAAATAATTCAATAGGCAATTTGATTTCAATAGCAAATCAATGAAAGTATATAAATTTAGGTTCGAAACTTTGGAGAATAATTATGATCAATGATCAAGAAGGCATTAGGACAAATGAAGATCAATCATATATGATTACAATAGATCACATTAAGCCAATGAATATGGGTAAATGATGTATAAGTAACTCACCTCATTTAGTAACTTTTACTATTTATTTTACTTCTTTTTTTTTTTCCTTTACTTAGAACCCGTACTTATACCATCTCCATCCTTTGAATCTACATATCAATTAAATATAATATCAAGACTTATTCACATACCTTAGGTTAATCTTAACTTTAGTTTCATTAAATTTCTCATATGTCTTAAACCTAGGGTTATATCTTATAAGTCTTTATTCAATTTTCTCATCCTGACAGTCTAGACCATTTTGCATATAACTCATGCTATACTTGTCCAATTACTGTGATTCTTTTTTTTTTACTTAAATTAGACATATAAGAAAACTACCCATTCAAATTTTAGGTCAATCTAATTACTACACCATTCTCAATAATTTGTCAAAGTTATACATACTATCCTGCGGTTCATATCCGGGCATACTCCATTTCTGTGCCTATAAATTAATCCTTGCTCACCCAAATTCAAAACCATTTTACAAAAACTTATATCACATATAAAGGAATCTTTTTTATGTTTAAAACTTTTCCTAATTTAGAATCTAAGATCCTCAAATTAATAGAACACTATACCCCTTTCCTATTTGTCTGTCAATCTGGACATGTAATGCTTATAGCTTAATATCTCTTAAAATATATATCCAATGATAAAAATATTTTATAGGCCTCTAGATAAGTCATATATGAACACTTTTTTTGTTGAACACTTTACCTAATTCACTCTCTAATATTCTCCAAAATAAAAACACATTAGTATTTTTCATAAATCCTACATCCAAGCCAATCATAGGCTTTACTTAATATCTCCTTATTCACTTCGAATTTAATAAATTTATTTTATGGGCATATACATAACACATATACCTACAACTTTTATGTTTTGCACTTCTCCAAATTTATTTATTAAATCTATGAAATCTGAACTACAACTTTTTGATCCAAATTGTTTTTAGAATTCTTTAAAACTTTAATTCATCATTTAACTTCTTTCATTTTTCTTTGATGACATAATTCAATTCATTAACTAGCTATAATACTTATAGAATAAATTAAAGAACTAAGTTAAGAACCTTACCTTAGATGAAGTCTCTCTTTCTTTTTCTTCCAAAATTAGCAAATCCATAAAATTTTCCTTGATCATTTTTCTTATTTAACATTTCCCTGCTCAAACATTTAGTTTCTTTGAAGGGAATTTGGGAAAATATTTTTTGAAGGATTTGCCATAGATGGTTTGTCCATTTGATGTTCAATTGTCTATCCATCTCCTTCTTATTTATATTAAGCTAATGAAAATGTTAAAAATTGGAGAAAATTCTAGAATTTGGGCATTTGTCAAATTCCTATAAATTGGTGGGAAAAATCTTTAATAAAAATAATACTTTCCTTATCACTTTGGACAACCACTCAAACGATTTATCCTTGTATAATTCTAGATTTTATGGGTTAAAATGACATTTAGCTTGATGGATCCCACTATTTTGGGTAATTATATTTTTGCCCATAATTTTTTATATTTATAATTGCTACCATAATTCTTTTGAATTCTTTTCAATTGAGTTCATAAATTCTTCCCATTAAAGTCCTATGAAATCTTACACTACCCTTGGTACCTTAATTAAACTTAATAACTCAACCTTTATAACTAAAGAATTTTTATACTGAACTCGTTTCAGCAAAACTCCGTAAATAAAAAATTTACGTTTCCTTAATTTCTCTTCTATTCCATATCTATTTTCAATTACTTTTAATACTATATTCACTTCCATATTACTTTTAATTGGACCATAATCCATCTAAATTAAATTATTTAAAAGAAATTTAAACAAATTAATTGTCAAAAATTTCTTAGAAATCAAGAACCGACAATTACCCAAAATAAGTTTTTCTTATCAGTTTTTTTTTTCGTTCATTATCCATTTGCCTTTCTAATTTCATATAAATCCTCAAATAATTTTTTCTTCATAATTTACAATCTTAATTAAAGTATTCTCAATAAATTTTAGTAAAGAATTTCTTAAAAATATTATAAAAATTCAATTACTATTAATACTGTCTATTATCGTCCTTAAAATTATTCTGTAAAAATTGTCCTTGAATATTCTCTTTATACCTTCTTAAACTAATTTGACCCATTTATTCTTCAATTGACTTCTTATCCATTGCTATGATCCATTTATATCCGTACAGTCTCATGTATAGTTTTATGGGGTATTACAGTCCACCATCTTCTAGGCCATCAGGCATAGGGCAGCGCCAACTCAGTGTTCCAATGGCAAAATCCCGTTCTAGTGGCAGCTCACTGGAAAATTAAGATTTTCCAATTCCACATTATTTTATCGAATTTCATCCTTAAAGCTTAAGTATATAATTTCTTTCAATAATCCCACATCAAAAGTATACAAAGTTGAACTTCCAACTTTTGCTTATAAAAGAAAAAGCTCATTTAGCCTTCAAACCATACCTATCTCAGCTGAATTGAATTTCTACATTTTGACTTGCTCTTCTCTTTATATTTTTGTATTTATTTAATTTCGAACTAATTTCTTTGATTCTATTTGAATTAAAGGAATTAAAGCTTTTTCTTGGCGTGTGAAGCCTTAAGATTAATTCTCCTTAAATTAATTTTTATTTTTTTACTATTTCTCTTTGCAAAAGTGAAACTTCGATTCAGAAAGGCTTCTAGACTACCGCCTCCGTCTAAGTTAAAGATACAAATCATTTAACTCATCTCTTTTCAATTCCTCATCTTAAATTTTCCTTCAATTTATTTAATATAGGATATCTTAAATTATCTTAATTTAAGGCATCATAAATTACTATGTTATTTCATTTAAAGTATTTTAAATTATTCTAATTTAAGATATCTTATATTATTCTATTATTTTATTTATTCCATTTAAGGCATCCTAAATTGTCCTAATTTAAGGCATCTTAAATTGGTTTATTATTCAATTGTTCTATTCATTTAATTTGAGGCATCTTAAATTGTTCTATTTATTCTATGTTTCTTTTAATGTGATAAAGTGTCAAATAAAGAACAAAATATGATAAATAAGGTTTAATCAGACTTTTCTTAAATCATACCTAACTCCTTTGTAAAAAAGAGGAATTGCATAAATTTTGATTTTCATTCAAAGAGGATATGCATGCATGCTATTTTAAAGCATCAAATCCAAGAATATTGAAAAAACTATTTTTCCTTTTTATTTTATTTTATTTTGCTTTAAATCTATTTTAGTTAATTGCTTTAGAGAATGTATGATCAATTTATAACCTATAAGGGTTAGAATCTATATCTCCAATTTTTGAATTTTAAATGTGAATTAAATTATTGTTTTTATTTACTATTTTGAATGAATAATTTACTTGCTTTATTTAAATTAAAGATTTATGGGTTAATTACTCTGAGATCCCTATATTTTGGTCAATTTTACTAAAATGTCCTTGTATTTTGGTCAATTATACGAAAAAGTCCTTGTATTTTTAAAATTATACTAAAAATCCCTATATTTTGGCTCCGTTAAAATTCAAGGTCTTTCTGTTAGAAAATCCGTTAAATCTATGTAAAAACTCTAAAATATCTCTTATTTTCAATCTAATTTTCATTCAAATGCCATTGCTCTCAACCAAATCAAAAAATTTATTTTCATCACTACCACTACAACCCACCACCACAGAGTTCAAAATTCATCCAATTAATTTCATAGCAAAAACATAAAAGTAGTAAGCATGCAAAACAAAAAAGATCAAAAATTTTTACCTTCTGCATTTCAATGAAAATTGCCAGAGTCAATAAACAAACATATAAACTATTCAAACATCCAATAAATTTCTCATCTGCACACTGAAAATATCAAATTTCTGAATCCAAAATCTAATCCAATTTCTTCATGGATGACCTCCCAATCTTCCGCCATGACCACTTCTCTTAAACAATAAAATGGCTCAAAAGTTAAATAAATCCAATTATCATTGTAAGAACAAACTCAACATCCCACTAAATCAAATACACTCGAACTCCTTTAAAAATCCAATATGTCATTTTTCTTTATTATCCCAATTTCTCTCTCTCTCTCTCTGTCTCATTGCCTCCTTTTAGTTACCCAAATGGATCAACTTCTCAAAACCACTTTTCTCCCCTTCTCGTCCTTTTCTCTTCACCAGACTGCTAATTTGTCTTTGTTGGTTCACATTTCCAAACTAAAGCTGGGAAATTTTTGTCAGTAGTAGCGCCAGCATCTACTGGTAGTAATGCTCCAGAATCGTAAGAGAAAATTTTGAAGCCTGTGTGTAACACCTAAGATTTCTTTTACTTGTATATATTCTAAAATTCTTGTATGGATGTATATAAGATTTGTTATAGAATGTTTGTTTTGGAAGTGAGATTTATTTGTTTTGATTTGAATTTCAGAGTTTGTATTTGTGCAGAATTTTGTGAATATATGTTCAAGGTTTTAAAGAAAGAATTTGAGATGTGTTGTAGCATCATGTGTCTAGTTTAAATAGAAGGAAGTTAAATAGAAGGAAGAATCGAGGCATTTAGACTTTTGTAGCTCAAGATAGAGTTGGTTTAGCATGTACTGCCGAAGTAAATTTTTCAGCTTCTATCGTGAACAGTGCATGTAAACATTAACTATGAATAGTGCATGTGAACAGTAAGCGTGAACAGTAAACTCATGGTTTCTTTTTGGTAGTAGATCTCTTTCTTCCTTTTCCTCTTCTTTCTTTCTTCTTTTCCATTTCCTATTTCTCTCAGCCATAAGTCATTTTTCTTCATTTCTAAGGTTTTAATAACTCCAATTAAGCCTTATTAATGCTAGAAAACATAAATTAAGGACTATAAGAGCATTAATTCAAGCCAAATTTTTCAAAATTTCTTTGGAGGAGAAAATAAGGTAATTTTCTCAAATTTTCTCTATAGCTTGAATTAAGTTTTTTGTTAGCTAAAATAGTTATTTTTAAGTTGTGGGTGATCTTTTGTGAGTATTAATGGCTAATAATTATGGTTAGATTTAGTAGTATGAAGATTTATGATTTTTGGATGAATAGTGCTGTGAATAGTAGATTTTCTCTATAACTATTATTCATCCTTTATTAATGGTTAAATTAATGCTAGAATTTGTTTATAGAGACTCTAAGGAGTTTAAAATTTATGGAGGATTATTTTATATGATTGTTTTGAGAAAACCCTAAATTTTGAAATTTTGGAAATTTTGGGAATTTTTATTTAAAAGAAGAGAACTCAAGGAATTAAAGATCTTTCGAATTTGAGCAAGAGTTGAGCTTGACTAGAAATGTTTTTAATGCTAAGAGGTAAGTGTGGATTTCATTCATGTGTATGATTCTCCATATGAGAAATTTTGCTAAAGTATATTATATTTATATATATGTATATG
>CANXYC010667665.1:0-11909 GCA_948193065.1 Aleurites moluccanus | reverse complement strand
AAATGTTCACTTCCACCGAAATTCCTCCAATAGGGCAAAATAGAACACTTTGATCCAAACTTCAATTCTACATCAATTAGTTGCCTATACACATTCAATTGACTAATTCTAACATTAATAAGCAAAATCTAACTCTAAATCATCAAATTATTTCTTACAACTTCAACCTAAATAGGCAAATTTAGGATTTTTACAAATTTGCATCAATTGATGTAATATAACACCAAACCCATTCATTTCAACCTAAATAACATCTAAATAAATCATAAAACTCATGAAAATAATTCATTACCAACAAAGGGTGAAGTGGCAGAAATCTGTGAGAGCTTTTTCCTTGAAATCCTTAGCTTTTTCTTGCAAATTAATGATGAAATTAGATAGAACTAGGTTTAAGCTTAATTTTTCTATAAGTAATCTATGGAATTTGGTGTGAATTGATGAAGAAATGGATGGGAAGGAGGAAGATGAAGGGTTCGGCCACGCACTTATTTGTTTCACCTGTATATGCTGGAAGATTGGGGATTGATAGAAAACCATTACCTATACCATTGGATGTTGCTACACCCATTGGGGGAAATATCATTGTGGGTTTTCGATATGAGCATTGTGTTGTGACTATATGTGATCATGTGTTATATGCTGATTTGATTGAATTACCTATGCTTGAGTTTGATGTCATTCTAGGCATGGATTGGTTGACAGCCCATAAAGCTGTGATTGATTGTTTCATGAAATGTATAGATTTCAGACTTGGTGATAGGGAGACCTTTAGCTTCCAGGGGGAAGTAAATAGATGTACAGGGAGACCTTTAGCTTCCAGGGGGAAGTAAATAGATGTACATCGAGTTTAATATCAGTGATTGAGGTGAGTCGATTGTTTCGGACGGGATGTGAGGCATATTTGGCTGCAATAGTTGATACTACTAAAGCATTAGTTGCATTGGATGATATTCCTATTGTCATGGAATTTCCTGATGTGTTTCCAGATGATCTACCAGGGTTTCCTCCTAAGAGGGAGATAGAGTTTGAGATTGATGTATACCTAGGTACTGATCCGGTTTCTATTGCATCGTATTGTATGGCTCCACCTGAGTTGAAGAAGCTAAAAGTGCAGTTGCAAGAACTCCTTGAAAAGGGGTTTATTCGCCCTAGCAGTTCACCCTGGAGAGCTCCAGTTTTATTTGTTAAGAAGAAAGATGGGTTACTTCAGATGTGTACCGATTACAGGCAGTTGAAAAAAGTGACTGTGAAGAATAAATACCTGTTACCCAGGATTGATGATCTCTTTGATCAATTGTAGGGAGCTTGTTACTTTTCAAAAATTAATTCGAGATCAGGGTATTACCAGTTGCGGATTAAAGCAGAGCATATTCAAAAAACTGCTTTCAGAACCCGATATGGCCATTATGAGTTCTTGGTACTGCCATTTGGGTTAACAAATGCTCCCGCAGCTTTCATGGATTTGATGAATCGGGTATTCCGACCACATCTTGATCGGTTCATCATTGTTTTTATTGATGATATATTGGTGTACTCTAAAAGCAAAGAAGAGCATGAGGAGCACCTCAGAATCACATTACAGACTTTGAGGGAGAATCAGCTTTTTACAAAGCTTTCTAAATGTGAATTTTGGCTGAATGAGGTGACCTTTTTGGGGCATGTTATTGGGAAGGATGGTCTTAAAGCCGACCTGCAAAAATTTGAAGCGGTTGCAAATTGGCCATGTCCTACCTCAGTGACGGAAGTACGTAGTTTCCTTGGTTTGGCAGGATACTACCAACAGTTTGTGAAGGACTTTTCTAAAATTGCTTCTCCTCTAATGAAGCTAACCAGGAAAGATGTGAAGTTCCAGTGGGATGATAGGTGTGAGATGAGTTTTCAGACTTTGAAGAACTATCTTACGAGTGCTCCAGTTTTGGCACTACCTATTAAGACTGGTGTGTTTTCCATTTATTGTGATGTTTCCAGAATTGGTTTGGGATGTGTATTGATGCAAGATGGGAAGGTTATTGCATATGTATCTCTACAACTAAAGAAGCACGAGGTGAACTATCCCACACATGACTTGGAGTTAGCAGTGGTTATTTTTGCTTTGAAGATATGGAGACACTATCTCTACGGGGTGAAATGTGAAATATACACTGACCATAAAATTCTCCAGTATCTCTTGTAGCAGAAAGAGTTAAACCTACGGTAGAGATGGTGGGTAGAGCTATTGAAAGACTATGATTGTCAAATATTTTATCACCCGGGGAAAGCAAATGTCGTAGCAGATGCTTTGAGCCGTAAGTCGATGGAAAGTTTATCGCATGTATCGGCTACAGACAGGTCTTTGGTATAGGATCTTCGAGAGTTATTTGCTATGGGCCTACAGTTTGATTTGGAGACTAGAGGACAACAGTCAGTACTAGTGGCGCAGTTTCAGGTGAGACCACTCTTACTTGATGAGATTAAAAGCTCTCAGAATGCTGTTAGTTCGGATTAGAGAGTTATTACAGGAGGGTAAAGCTCCGGATTTCATAAATGATGGAGGGGTATTGAGATGTAAAGGGCAGTTATGTGTACCGGATGTGAAAGGGCTTCGGGAGCAGATTATGCGAGAGATACATTACTCTCTTTATACAATGCACCCTGGTACAACAAAAATATACCTTGATTTGAAAGCCCATTATTGGTGGCCGAATATGAAGGGCGATGTTGCTCGATGTGTATTTACCTGTTTAGCTTGTCAATAGGTGAAGTTTGAACATCAGAAGCCTTATGGTTTACTACAGGAGATAGAGTTACCGGAATGGAAATGGGAGCAGGTCACCATGAATTTTGTGGTGGGATTATCACGATTTCAGAGGGGTTATGATTCAGTATGGGTAATAGTAGACCGTTTGACAAAGTCGGCTCACTTTTTAGAGGTGAAGACTACCTATACTGCTGCACAGTATGCTCAGTTGTACATTGACAAAATTATGCGATTGCACGGTGTTGCAACAATGATTATTTCTGACAGGGGTACTCAGTTCACATCCCAATTTTGGCAGAAATTTCAGGAAGCATTGGGTAAACAGTTGCATTTTAGTACAGCTTTTCACCCTTAGATAAATGGTCAATCAGAGCGTACGATTCAAACATTGGAAGATATTTTATGTCTCTATGTTCTGGACTTTAAAAGTAATTAGGATCAGTATCTTCACTGATAGAGTTTGCTTATAATAACAGCTACCACTCTACGATTGGCATGGCACCATATGAGGCGTTGTATGGACGAAAATGCAGATCACCCATGTGTTGGGCGGAACCCAGTGAGAAATAGTTAGAGGGGCCGAATTTGATTCGAGAGATGATTGAGAAAGTTCCTTTGATTAATGACAGAATTATAATAGCTTTTAGCCGTCAGAAAAGGTATGCGGATCCAAAAAGGAGAGATGTATAATTCTCCGTAGGTGATCATGTGTTTTTGAAAATATCACCTATGAAAGGGGTGATGAGATTTGGAAGGAAAGGGAAGTTGTCCCCTCAGTTTATAGGGCCTTTCGGGATTCTTGATCGAATTGGTAGTGCATCTTATCGGTTGGCCTTCCCATCGAATTTGAGCCATGTGCATCTGGTATTCCACATATCTTTGCTAATGAAATATGTGTCAGACCCTTCACATATCCTTCAACCACAAGACATTGAAATTGACGAGGAGTTATTATATGAGGAGATCACAGTGGAGATAGTAGATCGACAGATTTGTCAACTTCGTAATAAAGAGATTCCAATGGTAAAATTTTTGTGGTGTAATAAGAGAATAGAGGAGTATACTTGGGAGAGTGAGTCGGAGATGAGGAAGAAGTACCCTCAGCTCTTCAGTGACTCAGATATTTGATTTTAAACCTTGCTAGCCATTAAATTCGAGGACGAATTTATTTGCAGGGGGATGGAATGTAACACCAAGTCCTAACCGAGCCTGGTATAGTTAAGTTCCTTCAGGAATTTCTGCTAATTTATTTGAAATTATTTTGATGTGTTTACCGTGTGTTTGATTGTTTGGATAAAATAAAATAATGATAATAAAATAAATAAAATAAAATAAAATAGCCAAATTAGATTACAAAAATGATAGGACTTAATTGCAAAAAGGAAATAAAAATTAGGGATTTAATTGATATTTTATAAGGACCCAATTAAAGTAAAAGTGAAAGAGGAAAGAGTGAATAGCACTTTCACTCATCTTGATTCAATGGAACAAAGCATTGGTACATTTTACTCTAAAGGATGCATGTATAGGTTCTAAAGTCTACTTTATGAGCTTGTTTGTCGTGGATTGCATGGCAAAAGTCCACTAACCATTAAAATAACCTAAACAATTCCGCACTTTGTTTCTTTTCCATCCAAAAATTGTAAGCATCAAATGAAAGAAGAAAAAACCTTCTTCTTGGTTCGGCCATGGAATTAAATGAAGGTTTTGGAGTAGATTGTTGAAGCTTGAGTAGATATAATCATCAAATGTCTCCCATTTCTTAAACCATAGCTTAGACTTCATTTTGGTTAGAAGATTGGAGGAGATTAGGGTTCGGCCATTCAAGGGATTTTGCAGGTAAGTTTAAATTTCTGGTTGGTTAGTGATTTATCTACATTTAAATGTTGCTTTGGATGCTTGAATTGAGGGATTTAACTTTTGGTTGGGAAAATTGCATAGTGACCGAATTGACTTGGGAAAATTTGGTGAAAATTGATTTTGTATTTCAATAGGGCAATTGATAATATAAATGATGTTAAATAGATGCAATTAATGTTAATTGGATGATGGATTTTAGATTGAATTTCAATTTTGGAATGGTCCATGAAACCAAATGGGAATTAGGGTTTAGGTGTATAATTTCTTGCAAAATTCTGCAATTGAATGTTTAAACCTTTAATTGACATAGTGAATTGACTTTTGGAACCTTAAATTGAAAGACAATATGAGAGGGGGGAAAAGCCCCCTTTGGCCGAATGCCAAAATTGGGGAAAAGGGGGGAAATTGTTAGGTTTTAGTGAAATTGATTAGTTATATGTGTAATTGGTGACTTGAATTAGTTAATTATAAGTGTAATTGGAGAATTAAGGGTTGAATTGGAAAACCCCCCCAAAACCGAACCTAATTAGGGCAAGCATTAGGAATTAGGCTTGATTTTGTGTAATTAAGCTTAGAAGTGTTAAATTAATGTGTTTAATTGTTGAATTATGAGGTTGCATTGGAAAAATTGAACTTTGTAGACCTAGCACCCTTAGGCCGAATGGATAGTGACCTAAGGTTAGGGTTATAAGATAAACTATGTGTATAATTTGATAATTAAGTGTAATGTGTTTAATTGGTAAGTATTTGAAGCATATAGGAAGAGATTGGTATGCTTGATTTGGATTTGTATTGATTTTAGGTCTTTATGACCTATAAAGTTCAAAATGCTTTGGCATGAAACCTAGGCTTAAACGTAAGCCCAAACTTATTTTAATATGTTAATATGTATATGAATTAATGTGTTGTATAAAGAATATGAGGTTTAAATATTTGTAGCCCAAGATTGTCTTAGGTCGAATGGCCTATATGTGCAAAAATGGGTAAATTGTCATTTGATAGGAAATGTGACCATTGATTATGAATATATGTGAATTTGATGTGTATTGTGTGTATATGTAATGATTGAATCCTTATGGAGAGAATATATATAAATATAGGTGAGCCTCCCGAGGAAGGGACAAGTCGGGTAGTCGCCGCATCCGTTAGGGGGTCGACTGGCTAGCTAGGAGCTTCGAGCCTTAGCTACATTTTGGAAGTAAGTTTTTATATACCATTATTGCATTTATACATCACAGGCATAACATATGCATTTGAATTGATTTGATACTTAGAAACCTTTAGGGGGTCGACTGGCTAGCTAGGAGCTTCGAGCCTTAGCTACATTTTGGAAGTAAGTTTTTATATACAATTATTTCATTTATACATCATATGGCATAACATATGCATTTGAATTGATTTGATACTTAGAAACCTTGATTTCATTTGAATTGTCAAATTGGCACCCAAAATGACCCGCCGAACTGACTTAAATTGTCTGAAACTTCCTGCTGTTATAATTCGAAGCCTAGAAAGTATTTTAACCCAATACTTGGCCCAATCCTTTCCCCTATCCCTAAGCTTCAAATTGATATCAAATAGTCCACCTAAATATGTTCCTAATATAGAGAACTAGAAATTCCTCAAAAATCCTAAAACGGACCCGTAATTTGACTTGCCATTTGCGCCAGCGAAACTAGGCCCAGGCGGGCCCGTTTCATAACTTTGGCTAGTATGTCTATTTGATACATGTGATATGAAAATGAGTTATTGTATGTGAAATTGAGCTATATTTGTGATCCTATTTCCATTATATGAGACTTTTGCATATGATAACATAACAGGGCTACTACGACAGGGTAGCTGGATTATCCGTCGACCGTGTGCACACTGGTATCTATTTGACCCTTGCTAGAGAGGGGAGTTATATTCTCTAGTCGTAAGAGCCGATCACTCTTACGTAACTATTGGTTTCGCGCTATTGCACCATATATATATTGGTTAGCACAATTATACATATTGGACATATTGGCCCTATGTACCTGTTGTATCATATGTGATGTGATTCATACTACATGTTATTATTGTTCACCATATTTTGAATATTTCATATGCCATACTTATAGTTCATCACTTGTACCACATATTTTCAACACTATTGGTTCTATCCTTGGCTATATTGCTACTAACCTTTTCAGGTTTCAGTTCAATTTAAATGGTATATAATTCTCATGCATTTTTGTATATAATTACTTACTGAGTATTTTATACTCACACCCATAGTTGTAAATCTTTTCAGGTGAAGGTGAGGTCCAAGTTCCACAGGCTCATCTTTCCCCGCCGTAGACATTTTGACACATCTATGTAAATATTATGAATTAATCTTTTATTCTAAAAATTTGTCTAGTAGCTCCATGGTACTGTAATCTAAAGTATGAGTAATTAGATTTGGTATATATGTATTTATCTATGTGTGGATGTTGATATAGTTGCCTATTTTGGGTATTATAACAGGTATGATATGATAATGGTTTATGTTGTGAATTGAGAAGTATGAATGAGTTGATGATGTAGAGATGAAGTTGAGTTGGGAAATGATATTGGAAGTGTTTAATTGATAAATTGGTAAATTGGCATGTTGAAAATACAGAGGAAACTCTACCAGATTTTTGGCAGAACATTGGCCTGAAGTATATGTATGAGATTTGGCATGTGGTGTAATGGGTTAACATGAATGAACTTGTGTGATATATGAGTTATTAACATGATTAAGGTTTGTGAGTATTAGCTAAATTGTATTAGGGGTTTATTGAGGTACTGGTAGCCACTGGCGGATCCCGTACCCTTGGACCGTCACGGCTCCCCGGTTTGGGTCGTGACAATTTAGATATCAAAGTGGGGAGTCAATAAGCTTATTTTAATTTATACTTATTTATAAAAATAGTTTCAGAGTCATTCTGTAACCCCGACCGATCAATTTTCACTATTCACCTTAAACTTCCTTATATTTACCATTTTTCCATTAGTTACTTTTTCAGTGTTCCTAAATGATTTTCACTTCTTTCTTTTTACCAAAATTACACATAAATTATGGTGATCTTTTAGCCCCTAATCAACTTCAGAAATTTTTCTATTGACCGGACTGCTAATTTCTCGACAGTGTTCCCGACACCACCGTTTTCCGGAAAAGTAACAAATTCGCTTTCTAATTGTGTCTTTAAAATTATTTCCCATCATTTCAAGACTAATGAACCACAAACTGAGAATTAATTCATACATGTGAGTTAAAAATTTATAGGATATTACAATTTAGATGGCTACCAAACAAAAAGAAGGAAAAAAAACACAACATAAGATATCTATTTTGGTGTTGGAGCAAAAAAAAGTATACAATTGGAGATTCTATTGCATATGAATGTGTACCATACCACAACCAAAGAATTATATTTTATTATTTTCTCGTTTGGAAGTCTCTAAGAAGAAGAACATATTTTAAGATTATTTAGTTTCTTTACTTAAGGTATGTATAAATAATTATTTATGGTAATTTAGTTAATTTTTAATTGAATTTAAAAAATTAAGAATGAAAATTGAAAATATTATTGAGTATAATTTTATGGGATAAAATTAGATTATAATTCTTGAAGTTTTAAATAGATTTTTATTAATTGAAATTTATATAACAATTTATTATGGTTTAGTTATTATAAGATTACATTGCTTATTATATTTATATATATGAATTATTAGAGATGAAATTGATGAATGATCAAGTTAAATAATTGATATAAATATATGGGCATATATTTAGAGTTGTATTAAAAGACTTTATGGATATTAGATTCACTATTATGAGTATAATTAGAGTTTGATATGAAATTTGATGGTAAAATTTTAATATAATGTATTTTGATATGTCTAGTTACTGCAGTTTTAATTTGAACACAATTCAATGGCTGAATCGCTGTGAATAAAATTTTAAGTATTAATTGTCAATAACTCAATCTGTGCAATTCAGTTTTAATGATTGAATGATTAAAAATATTTCACAATATCAGATTAACTTGAAATTTAACTATCATATTCCTTATGATGTCAATTATATATCATATAAATTTGGTGATGATTCAATTATTAGATTATTATCTATATATTTTTAATGGCAGAATACTCAAAATTGGACATGTTGAAATTAGTTACAAATATAAATTTTATTTTGAGTTATTTCATGGTCTAATAAATAAGAAATTTTATAGGCAGATTCATTTAGATGTTTGAATTACGATGTAAAGATTTAAGGAGGATAGAAGGTTTAAATTTGGAGATATTAATTTATTGGTCAGTTATGTTAGTTTATAAGTTGAGACTTAGAAGTGCTAAAATTAGTTTTAATTATGTAAATGTTTTTAACTCTTAAAATTGAACATTTGTATATTTGAATAGAATTAAATATATTCATTTATAAGTTGTCACACCCTAACTCTAGTGATGCGACGGTTCTAGGGCAATGGTAGACTTAAGGCCACCATAAACCCATAGAACACTTATATCCTTGATCTCATGCACAATACATACTCACATCATACATAGTTATCATCATGCATTTTCATTCATTATCATATGATTTCCTCTTGTTCCTTACTGATCAAAAGATACATCCCACATCAATATGGAACAAGAGCAATCTACAATGTAATAATTCAGACATCAAAATAATATCATCCTCAACATCTAGCTATGGAGCTCTAGAGTATACTCCTCATACATATAAATACCATAATACAAAATAATATATATCAAAAGAATTACATAGAATCTTCTTGGAGGAATGAATCAAGAAGCTCTGTCTACTATGTTAGCTCCCTCTCGAGCTACTCCTGAAATCCACAAAAGCTGAGTGAGCCTTCAACTCAGTAAGATATAAACATGCAATGCAATGGTCAAACCAAAAGAACATGGATATGAAAATTTCATAAGGTTATGTTTATAAGAACATAAGTGCTCATAATTGAATAGCATTATCAAATCATATGATAAAACTATCAGAATGAATAAGTAGCCTTGCTACCTTATCATAACAAGGAGCATCAGTAATCTTGCTACCTTATCACAATACATATGCTTGACCAGGCATATGCCTAGAGCTCATGGTCCCCTATAGGTGGAACACTGATAAAAACCCTATCAATTAGATTCCCAAAGTGCACGATGGACCAATAAATTTACTCTCATTGGGAAGAGTGTTCTATACATATACATATCATAGGTCATATAGCTTGGATTTCGCAAAGAATCAAATTGGTCACAAGACTATCAATATATAATCATGAATCATTCAAGATAGAAAATAGGTTTCACATGAGCTTGATCCAAGGAAGAATGACCAAGTCATTTACAACACATAAGGTGTTTATATGGAATAATTTATCATTTGTTTGAGAACATCATGGAAATTCATTTAATAGGTTCACAATACAATATTTCAAAACATGAGAATCATATACATGAACATTAGGAAGGATTGAGGATTCAATTTCAAAGAAACAATATGCATTTGCAATGTTCATACTTACCTTAAAGTAATTTATCCTTGTGTTTCCCTCAATTACTTGTATATTCAATAATCTCTTCTATTTTCTTGAGTTCTCCTCTCCTAGAACAAATCCCCAAATACTCACAATTAGGGTTTATGCCCAAATATACTCATACAAGATAGATCCTTATGATTCTAATCATATTTTAGAATCCTAATATATTTTCTAACATCAATTTAATCACTTATTAAGAAAATATGGAAGATTGGGATGAATAGCTACTATTCACCCAAAATCCTAAATCTATACATAACTTGCTTGTAATCCATAATAAATATTAATGATACTCTTAAACATCAATGCTTAACTCATATTCATCTATTCTAACCATATATTAACTTATCTTGACTTAAGATTAAGTATAGAATAAATACTTTAAACCCAAAAAATGGAGAAACTTTGAGAAATCTGAAACCTTGGTGTTTTTAGAGGTTTGATTCTTGATTTTTATGATAATGGAGATGAATTAAGTGCTTAAGAAGAGCATTTAATAAATTTATGGGTGGTTGAAGTATATTTATGGAGAAAGAAAGAGAAGGAAATGAAATAAATAAAGTCTGAAAATGAAGAAGAAAGGATCAGATATTTATAAACCCGTGTCTTCACGCTCGTAAATAAGATTCACGGTTGTGAAGGTCATTACTCACATTAGGTTCATAACATTTCTTCACGGCCATGAAGGGATGTTTCACACCTATGAAGACAATATGAAGAATTGACAAATTTACACAAAAGCTTTTATCACACCCGTGAAGAATGTCTCACGCCCGTGAAAACATTTCACGCCCGTGAGAGGCTTGCTGATAAGAATCTCTCATGTTTTCTCTATTTTAACATATTCAAACTCAATCAACCAATACATATATATGTTTAACACCTCAAAATCAATTACAACTCATCATGTCTCAATCATATAATCATTCTAGGAGTAATCTATACTCAACATAACATTCTAAATTGTCTACCATGCACATATAATATATAGATGTTAACATGCAACAAACAAACAAATATGAATGAACACATATCTACTCTAATATTCGAAGAACTAGGTATTACATAAGTATTCATAAATGAATTATGTATTTATATTTATATTAATTATACACATTATATGCATAGGTGTTAGAGGAAATCAATTTAATGTGTCGTTTACCTAAAAATTTTTAGGTGAGGGAATATATAAAGTTGAATTAAAATAATTGAATGTTTATGTGTGTGACTTTTATATGAATAAATTAGTTGAATTTGCTTGTAATTAGAAATTGGGGAAGGCAAGTTATATAATATTAGTAATTATATGATTTATAAATTTGTTTGCAATATATGTGTAATGTGTATATGTAATGGTTGTCATTGAATTTTTGGTATTAAAATTTATTTGTATCTAAATTTATGAGTCATTACTATTATTATTACTTTTATTATTTTTTATTGTCACACCCCAACTCCAGTGGTGCGACGGTCCTAGGGAAAAGGTAGGCTTAAGGCCACCATAAACCCGTAGAACTCTCATATCCTGAATCTCATATATATATATTCATATCAAATATAATATCATGCTATATCATATTCATAATCCATTCAAGCATAATTCGTTTCTTTACTATATCATTTCATAATAATATTCTCTTGTTCCTTACTAATCAAAAGATGCATCTCACATCACTAAGGAACAAGATTACCCAAAAGATAACAATTCATACATCAAAATATTATCATCCTCTAATGACAAACTA
>CANXYC010667523.1:0-11834 GCA_948193065.1 Aleurites moluccanus | reverse complement strand
GTAAATGCAAATGAAGAACTAAAGTAGGATTAAGGTATAATGGCTTAAATGGTTGGAATGTATAAGGTTAAATGTAGGAAGAATGAATGGTATAAGTGATTTGAAGCATAATTGGAAATTTGTATAGGTTTGGTATGAATTATTGAGCTAAGTGTTTGAAAGTTTATAACTTAGCTTAATATCAATGAATATGTGTAATGTGAATGGTTTATAGTGATGGAATTGCATTTGGTGCATAAAAGCTATGAAATGTGTTAAAGGAGTAATCTAGGGCCTTTGATGTGTTTAATGTGTAAAATGTGCATAATGTATATTGTTATGTGATAATGTGCTTGATTATGCCTAATATGGCATAATATATGTTTTGATATAGTTTATGTTGAGTATGTGTCTTATAAGGCAAGTTTGATTGTTATAGGAGAATCGTCCCAGATTAGGACTGCGGACAGGAAGTCCCGGGCTAACTAGGCCACTAGGAGTGAAAGTTTGGAGTTTGTAAATAAGGTGAGTTTATATATATGTTTGATGCATAATACATTCACAAGTCATGCATTTATGCATATGAAATGATAATCTTGCTTGAAAACCATTAATGATTCACATTTAGGCAAATTTGCCATATTAACCTAAATTGGTGCCACCGAAATACCTAATTTTGGCACAAACTTTGATTGGCAATAAAATACATTCTAAAAGGCTTTTTGACCTGAAACCAAGCCCAATCATCTTTTATATATATGTACTTGATATTGGTATAGAGAAATTGTTATGTATATATTGAATTCAAGGAAAACCTGAAAGTGCCTGAAAAATGAAAACGGACCCGTAATTTAGGAGCCAGTTGCGGCAGCACAAACTGGGCTCTGGCGGGCAAAAATATGAAAATGTGCCAAACCCTTTCTTTGGATCTATTATTGATATAAATCATCATATAAGTCCTATTTGAGACTTAATTTAATATATTTATGTCATATGAGACATTTGCATACTACTTCAATGGTGTAGAAATAAACCATCAGCTGTGATCACAGATATATGTTATGGCCTCTGCTAGGGAGGGTAAGAATATTCCCTATGCCATGGTTGATTAGGGGAGATGTGATGAAATGAAGCTACAGTATGATATATGATATGTTACAGGCTCCTGTTATATTATATGCATTATGATCCATGCTATGTAATTCCTTATGCTATCATCAGCAATTGTATTTACTAATCATTAATGGATAGATGTGACTTTCATGAATATTATTGCATACTCGTATATATAAAATGACTCACTGAGTATATTGTTATACTCACTCTTTTCAGTGGTTATATGATTTCAGGACCTCAATGAGGGAGCCATCCATTGGCTACACCATCTCCAGCCTTGGATCAGATGTATGTATTGAGGTCACTCCTATGTATAGAGTTTCTTGGTATATAATGTATAAAGGTTTGAATAGACTTAAGTAAAATGTTAAAATGATCAAATGGTAAAATGATATGATATGGATATGTATATATTGTACATATATATGATATATGAACTTGAGATGATATGTATATGTTTTATGATATGGATGAAAATATTGAAGTGCATTTGAGTTGCAATTGATCAATGGAGGATATAAGGGTATATATGTTATATTGGGAGTGCATATTTATATGTTTTGCGGATAGCTTAAGTCGGAGTTACAAAGGATACTCTATCAGATTTTCTACATAAATGTTTGATAATATAATTATTTTAAAAAAAAATATCACCTAAAATGTATCACAGGTTAAGTTATGAATGTAAAAGTAAAAGCATGGGTTCTTCGAGGTACTTGTGGCTTAGGCATTACCCGTACCCTAAGACCGTCATAGTCTAAAGTTTGGTTGTGACATCAATATGTTTCAGTGATCCTCAGTTGATGAGGGGAGGTCCCAGCCATGCAGTCTGATCAACCATATGACTTTCATGAGACATGCTATCAGGATATGTAGCCTATGTCTATATTTCAGTGGATGTTGCTATTTGTCATTGCTATATGAGCGTGTGGCTCGATATTATTATTATATGAGCAATGGGCTCAACATATTGATATTGGACTATTTGACTCAACTTATTTAATTGATATAAGTTCTATGTGATTAATCACTCTTTAAATTATATTGTTTCATTGAGCACGAACTTGACATACTTGTTATCCTTATTGGTTTCCAATGGCTAAATTCTTATTATTTATCTGTTCATGGGACATGACTATTGCCATTCATATTATTCATTTATTGTTGCCCAATTGTTCTTTTATATTTATAACCTTACCAGAGAGGTGCTATTTATGCTATTCACTGAGTATCATCTCACTTTTCTGTGGTTTATAATTTTTCAGGTGTCAGTAAATAGCAGCAGTTTCGGCCATATTATTCTCCGATGCTGGGAACCCTTATTGCTTATGTAAATTCTTTTTTGGTTTATGTTTCAATTAGTACTCCATGGTTAAAGATATTAAAGTTAGTAATATATTATGTGTAAATTATAATAATTCTAACTCAGTGTAAATATACAATTTGAAATATCTAGTGAAAACGAAACATGATTATGGGTTTCTTTATTGAAGTGTTATTAATTATCATTTGATTTGTGATAGATTTGGAGGTTAAGGTGGAATTGTAGAAGTGTCATTTCTTATGCAAGTTGTGTGATTGATATTGTAGAAGAGAGGGAAATGGGTACCGGGTATTAGCATGAATTTATGGGAAAGTTATAGCAAAATTTCTATAAAAATTAGTGCATTGGGTTTTACCGGTTTAGGGAGCCTTACGCTTACCTATACCCTAGGACCATCACATTTTCTGAAAAGGGGGATGTGACAATTATCCACTGTGAAATCAGGAGGTCTCCTTGCTTGCAAATCTTCTTTTAGCTTCACCATTTGCAGATCTCGATCTTATGTTGTCTTAATTTCTTTAATTAATAGTGGTTTGATCACAAATTGGGCTATCAGAGCCTGGTTCCAATCCTGCGTACCCATCTCCAATCTAAATCCCATATCTAATAATTCTTTCATATATTTAATCAACGATTTCTATTGACTTTTTGCTCAGTGCATCAGTCACCACCACATTAGTTTTGCCCGGATGATATAGGATTAGACAATCATAATCTTTTAATAACTCAACCCATCTTAGTTGTCACAGATTCAGATCTTTCTACTGAAAATATACTAGAGACTCTTATGATCTATGTATATATTACATTTCTCCCCATATAAATAATATCTCCATATCTTCAATGCAAATTCTACAGCTGTCATCTTTAAGTCATGAGTCAGATAATTCTATTCATGTTTTTTCAACTGCCAGAAAGCATAAGCAATTACTAGACCATTTTGTATTAGTACACACCCTAAAATAACTCTAGACACATCACAATATATAGAAAATTCGCTTGTTCTAGATGGCAATGATAATACTGGTGCAATAGTAAGACAATTCTTTAGTGTCTGAAAACTCTTTTCATACTCGTCTGTCCACACAAATTTATCCTGCTTTCATATCAATTTAGTCAGTGGAACTGCTATTTTAGAGAAATGTTTGACAAATCTTCTATAATATCTAACTATACCCAGGAAACTTCAAACTTCAGTTACATTGGTCGGTCTTGGCCAATTCGCTACTACTACCTTTTTTAGATCCACCATAATGCTATCCTTACTCACCACGCATCCAAGGAAACATACCTCCGTGAGCCAAAATTCACATTTTGATTATTTGGCATATAATTTATGCTCATGCAGAGTCTGAAGTATTATCTGCAAGTGTTCCTCAGGCTCCTCTTTTCTCTTAGAATAAACTAGTATGTCATCAATAAACACAATGACAAACTTGTCCAAATAAATCTTAAGCACTCAATTCATCATGTCTATCAATGAAGCAGGGGCATTAGTCAACCCAAATGGTAGCACCAAAAACTCATAATGACTGTATTGGGTTCTAAATGCGGTATTTGGCACATCTTACTTCCAAATTCTCAACTGATGATACCAGATCTCATATCAATTTAAGAGAAATAATAAGCACCTTGAAGTTGATAAAATATGTTATCTATCCGAGGTAATGGATATTTATTTTTTATGGTTACTTTATTCAACTGTCGATAATCAATGCACATTCAAAGTGATCCATCTTTCTTCTTTACAAATAATACTGGTGCATCCCCACGGTGAACTACTCGGACAAATAAACCCCTTATCTAATAATTCTTGTAGATGCACTTTCAATTCTTTCAACTATGAAGGAGTCATACAATAAGGGGTATTGATATAGGATCCATGCCCAGGTAAACATCTATTTCAAACTCTATCTCCCTTTCTGGAGGTAGCCCAGGCAAATTTTTAGGAAAAACATCAGGAAATTCATTAACAATCGGACTTTTATCTATCCCTTTAGGAGTTGAATTGATATCCATCACACTCGCTAAATATGTTATACAACCTTTTCGCAAAAGTTGTCTTGCTCCAATGGCTGATATTAATTTTGTTTGAGCATCACATCTATCACTCTGATACACAAATATATCTTACCACTCGGGTTGGAATTCAATATTCTTCTTATAGCAGTCTATAATAGCATGATAATTTGTTAATCAGTCCATACCAAATATCACGTTAAGTTCAAGTATCAGTAATTCTATAAGACGTACTAGTAATTATCTACCCTCAATCTCAACTTCACACCCCCTATACACATATTGCACATCTATACTCTCACCCGTATTATAACACCCTGATTTTCAAATTAATTTTAAAATTTTACCTATCAAGAAATAATAATATTTTAAGAATATTTAATAATTATAGAATTAATTTTTATTTTATAATATTTTATTATATAAAATAATTACATCAAGTGAAGAAAACTTTATTTTAAGATTTGATTTTTAATTTTGGTATTTTAATGTATTATGAATGATAAATTACTTAATTATAAATTAATCTTTTTGTTAAATTTATTATTTTAAATTATAAATATTTCAAATTATTGGTTTTACAATTATAAATTAGTTAAAGTGATTGTTTAATTTTTTTTTACTAATTGTTAATTTGCTAGTTTAACTAATTCAATTAAATTATAATTATTTGATATTAGTTTATAAATATGGTATTAATTTTACTAAGAATTATTTAAGGGACGGGAATAGCAGAGAAAGGGAAATAAAAATTTTGATGCAGAGAGAGAGAAGAAAGTGATGCCGAAAATTGACCGTCCGACCATCAAAATGTTGAACACTTGCTATCAATGGAAAGCCCAGTCGTCCGTCATCCTTCCATTAGAATTTCATCGTCGTTCGTCGCTTGAGGAGCCCATACTTGCCGGTCAAAGTTGGGTTGATCATATCGTTTTTTGGTCATTTCTAACCATTTTTTTTTGGCGAAACCAATTTTTTTAGACTCAATTTTTTGCAAGCTTCTGATGATACCTCTTTTACCTCCGATTGGAAATCAAAGCCGAGACCGAGAAAAATAGGACACGCGTAGATTTTTGATAAATTTTAAGTAGGTTTAAATTTATTCTAAAATTATTTATTAATTATTTGGAAATCATTTGGAGACAAATTTGTGAAAATAATTAAGTATTTATATCGGTATTGGAAAATTTAGGCAGTAAAAATTTATTGGCTTTGTTTATTTTGAGTGAATAATTTAAGATAAATTATTTTAGATTATTTATAATTATTTTGAAAATTATTTGGATAGTAATTATAGAAAAATATTGAGTTTGATATTGGTTATAAAATTTTCGGGCAGTGAAATATCAGTAACTATATTTTTATTGAAGGCAAAAATTAAGATAAATTTATTATGCTGATTTGAAATTATTATAGAAATTATATGTCCCTCACCACTGATCAAATGCCTCAGAAAACATATCTCATGCAGCCAAAATTCACACTTTGACAACTTAGCATACAACTTGTGTTCCCGAAGTGTGTGTAATACAATTCTCAAGTGCTCTTCATGCTCTTCTTGACTTTTTGAGTAGATAAGGATGTCATCAATAAAAACAATGACAAACTTATCTAAATAAGGCTTGAGTATCTGATTCATCAAGTCCATGAAGGCTGCAGGGGCGTTGGTTAAACCAAATGGCAGCACTAAATACTCGTAATCTGAGGCAGTAGCCTATATAAGGGGCAGTAACTGAAGAATTAAAGCACTTAAACTTATTATTTCTTTTTCTCTATTCTATCATACTCGTCTTTTCTCCAAGGATAGTCTGAAGCACTATTCATCTCCATTCTTCAGATTTCACGATTCTCCATCAAAATTTCTGGAGAAAATTTGTGGAAATCATATATACATTCTGTGTTTATCTCTTTTCCGTTTTTAACTTGTGGGGAAGAGCTGGAAATTTCAAGAGGCAGTAGAGAACAAATTTCTTCCATTTTAACCCATTTGAGGTAAGGATTTATTTATTGGTATTATTGATTAAATAGATATTATATAGGTTAGAATAAATGGGTTTAGTGTTATTTTACATAGATTAACACTGATTAATTGAAATCCCTAAACTCTAGGGTTTAATTGGAACTTTGAATTTAGATTTGATAAATTAAGGATGCAGTTCATAAATTGATGATGGAATTAGTTAATTGGATGTAAGTGGACAATAAATTGATGATCAATTTGATGTGAAACTATAGATTGTGGAAATTGAATTCTCAAAATAGCCAAAATTGGAGATTTTTAAAGAATTGGTGAAATTGTCTAATCTATTGGCTATTGGGAAATTAAGGTGAGTTCTACATGCATCATTTGACTTAACAATTTGCTTAATTTGATTGTTGGACACCATTTGGGAAAAACCCCCAAATGGCCGAAACCTACATTGTGTATTACCTTTGATTTTTTTCTTTGAACTTGTAACCATATTCTTTTACCAAATAAGTCCATATATTGTTATATAACTTTGATTCATTGATACTTACCATTTTAAATATCGAACCACATTTTGTCATATGAATTACCCTTAATACCAAACCATTGATTGATATTGGATATTGTACATGGCATGGCCATTATTGATATTGAATTTTGATATGATTGATACCGAACTAATTGATCGATTGATTGAATCCGGATGCCATTATTGCTTATGGTATCCCTTGTTATTGACCTTGATATGGTTGTGACAGAACTTCCGATTCGACAGGGGAGTGGAGAAATACCGTCGACCTTGTGCACATTGTATATTTGTACCCTAACTAGGAGGGGATTATGGTCCTGGCCATAAGGCCTGATTAGCGTTATGCTTATTTGCCCTGATATGAATAATTTAGGACCTACATGGTCCAACGATTGATATGTTTGGAGATTGTATGATTCATTTTCATACAATCCATCCCTGTATCTGTCTTTCCATATTGATGCCTAACTTATATAATGATTATTGGATTTATTGTACCTTGATATTTATTCGGTACCGTATTACCTTTTGATTGGTACATTTGTTGTATGACACCTATTATTTATTGGGATGCATGTAAATTCACTGAGTATCATCTATACTCACCCTTTATTTGTTTCCCCTTTCAGGAGAGGATTAGAGCTACAGAATCCCAAGTTCTACTTCTCTGGGAATTCTGCCACTGATTTTTAGATGTATTTACAGTTTCTCTACTTTGAATAATAATTATTTTGTTGTTCATGATCTAGATGCTCCATGGGTATGTACGGGTTATCTAGGAAATGAACATGTAACTGATGATGGTTTTGTTAAATGGATGATATTATAATTAATGTGATATTTTGGGATTTGATATTTCAGCTGTTTCAGATGTATGTCAGGTTAATAGAATGATTGATAATGTTGAATATGATATTTATATATAATATTGAATTAATAGGATTGATGTGACTGATATTGTGTTCTACGGGTGCCGGTCACCATTGGCATCTCCCGTGCCCTAGGACCATCATGACTCGGGAAATTGGGTCGTGACAACAGTCCACACTTATGATATAATATCTCATAAACCACAAATTCAATTAAAAAATCCTTTTACACGATTATAGATAAGATATAAATGAACACTTTTTATGTTGAACACTTCTATCATTATGTACAATAAGAAAACATTAGCATTTTCTAAAAAACCTAATTCCAGATTGGTCATAGTTTTTACCCAAGAACTCTTTCTTCACTTCGAATTTTCTGAATTCTTTTTATAGAAATCTCATTAACATATTTATTTATAATATTCATGTTTTAACTATCTTAAAATTCAGTAATTAAAATTTCGGAATATTAGCCACAAATTACTGCCTCAAATCAAATTTGAGAAATTATATAAACCCTAGCTAATTCTTTACATTTTTCACTTAATCACCTCAATTATTTGCCAAATCAAACCTTAGAACTCTTAAATACAATTAAAAATGATAAGTTTAGAATCATTAATTCAAATCAAAATACTTTAATCCCACTTCCTTTTGCTCCACCAAAAGTTTGAACACAATTTTTCTATCCTATTTTCTTCATAAAGCTTCTTTCTTCTTCAATTCCCTATCTATTTTTGGTTGATTCTTTGGAAAGTTTGAAAGACTTATTTTTTTGATTTTTCTCCCCTCCATGGTTTGGTTATCCTCTCCAAAATGGCAGCCAACATATCCTTATCATCTTTTATATACACCAAAAGCCAAAAAAAATTTAAAATAATAGTAATAGAAATTTCTAGATTTTTGGCGATTTATCACTTATTTAATTAATTAATAAATAAATTAATCATTTTTCTATCAAAAATTTATCTCCTCCACCACCATGGTCGGCCACCTTGCTTATTTCTAGAATGGGTGGGTCTCACAACTTTGTTTAATTGTACTTTTATTCCAAAATTTTCTTTATTTATATTTTTGACCCCAAAACTTTCTGTAATTTATTTTGACTATTCTGTTTAGAGTCAACCTCAAGTGTGGGAGGTCAAAAAGCTTATTTTAAATTGTTTTATTGTTTAAAAATAGTTCTGGGTCATTTCTGGATCCCAGACAGTGGATTTCTAAAATTGCCCCCCAAAGTTGCCTTTATTTATAATTTTGCCATTACTCTTATTTTCAGTGTTCCAAAATATTTTTCAACTCTTTCTTTTCAACATAATTTCACATAAAATTAACTTATTTCATTCCCCCAAGTATGGGTTAAAAATTCTTAAATTAGCCGGACTGCGATTTTCCCAGCAGTGTTTCCAACACCGATAATTTTTGAAAAAGTATTTCATTTGTATTCTAACAGTGTCTCTAAAATTATTTCCAATCATTTCAATGATTTCAACCCAAAAACTGAGAACTATATCATGCATTCAAAATAGGGGTTCCTAGGGTATTACACATTATTACTTTAGTCACGGGCATTACTGCATTCTTTGCTTGCTTCTGTGATATTTTTTGTATATTTTCCTGTAAAAAGACTTATAGCAATAATAATACAATATATGAAGCAAATATACAATATATAAAACACAAAATAACTTGGCTAGGAGGTTTTATATACATCATCAAAATCAATAGGGGTTCAGTAAGTTCAAAATACAAGTTTGTGATTATGTCATTTTAAATTGATGACATATCAATAGATAGAAATAACAAAGAGTATCTGCATCATATCAAAGAATGTTTGCCTCATATGAAAGAATAGTTGTCGTCTGTCATACCCCGACACCACCGGTGCGACGGTCCTAGGGCAAGGGTAGGCATAAGGCCACCATAAATCCGTAGAAGCCTGAACTAAACCTGTCTTAATCATAATAAAATACATTCTATCCAAAACAATTCATTAAATCTCATAAATTATCATTTATAACATAACATCTCTACTTGTTCCCTACCAATCAAAAGATGAATCTAACATCAATATGGAACAAGTGAGAATTTATAAATGCCATCCATGGCTACAAAATCAAACATCTCATCTCTGACTACGGAGCTCTAAGAGAATGTACCTCCATAGACATGATTATATATATATACATATAACAAAATAATATCCAAATTAATTACATCTAAGCTTCTTGGGAAGAATAAGTCAATAAGCTCTATCCTCTGGATTAGCTCTCTCTTGAGCTACACTAGCACCTGAAACCACAGAAGAGGGATGAGCCTTCAACTCAATAAGATATGAATACCATAAATCATGAATATAGACATATATATTTATATATATTTGGGTATGAAAGAATCTCAAGCTTTTAATCGAAAGGAACATGAGTGCTTATAATAATTAGCACTACCAAATCATGTTACAAATCGAATCATGGTTCTCATTTAGAACATAAAATGCCCACAAATGTGGCATTATCAAATCTCATATGATAGAACTGATCTCATATTATAACATACGTATCAGTAGTCTTGCTATCTTAACGTGGCACATATGCTTACGCAGGCATACCATCTCTTAAGTACCTTTAGAGTTCTTTAGTTACCAATTTCCTTAAACCTTTCCTAACATATTCTTATCATTAAATTTTGCAAATATTCACACTTTCATATTCCATTGAAATTGTCGTATAACTATACTTATATCCATCATTCTGAATTCAAACCTCTTATCGAACTAAATAATTACCTCTGCTTTTATTCGCAGACTCTCATCTTGATGACTGACTCATGACTTGACTCAAACCTTATCCAATCTCATCACCTCTCATGCTTCTTCTTCCAACTGTATACTTATATTCTCAAACCTGAATGGATAAACCTTTGCATAATACACTAATAATACACATCCAAACCATGCATCTATTTTAAAATGACATTTCCCTATGCTATCTCCCACAATTAAAACATTGAGAGTTTATATACCTTAAAAGTATAAAGTTAACTGTATCCATGCATATTAGTGCATCCACTTACCATAACTTGCTTCTACTGTAATCTTTCTGAATGACTCCAAACATTAGCTTGGTAGTTTAACTAGTATGAAATTTCCACATTTTAAAATCCTTTTCTCATCTCAGAACTCTACAAATCCTTCAAATTATTAAGCCTTTACTTTACTAATACTTTTAGGAATAAACTCCTTTATCACCAATTTCTTAGGCCATACTTGAAACAAAACATCTTGTCACAAAAGTCTTATTAAAAATTTCAGAAATCAAGCCAAAATCATTTTAACACCACCTAAGTAATAGGTTACATCAGAATTGATATCTATAATTCAATACAAATATTCTTACATAATAATTTCTAATACACTTAAATTAGTCTATCCTCACTCCATCAATGGCAGTAGATTAACTAACCAACTTACAGTTTGAACTTGAGATTCTCTTGGAATAAGTAAACATTATCATAACTTGATCTTCAATTAAACATTAGTCAAGTATTAACCATTATCTCTTAGGAAACTTCTAAACCCATGCTCCGTACTTATTCTTATCTCTTGACATATTATACCAAGCTCATAGCTAATAGATCATAAAAACTGTGGAGGTCATTAATTATTCCATTTATATAATATAGTTTACATTAGCTCTTATATAGACTTCCAAGTCATAATCTAACCTTATGTCATAATTATATTGTACAATATTGCTATCAAATTACCATCCAACAATTGATAAATTCACACATCTATCATCATTACTTAGATCAATTATACTTGTAAACATGACTCTTATCCGTTAATATAAAACAAAATCACCGTTTAATCATCAGACAGTTCATCATTCTTATACCTATTAAGAATCATTTACATACATTTGATAATTATCATACATATATGCATTCATCATTTAACTTTAATGTTACTTTAACTTATTTACAACTTCGGACATATCTTTTCTTTCATCATATCAATGAGATTAGCTA
>CANXYC010667486.1:0-17669 GCA_948193065.1 Aleurites moluccanus | reverse complement strand
CATCCAATTTAAAGTCATTTGATCCAACGGTCAGATTTAATCAAGCCTAAACTATTACCATAAGGTTGCACACACTTGATAACTCCATATTATAAAGGAAATGACCAAAATACTCTTAGTGCAACCGAAACACCGAAATCGTGTAACGTGCCGATAATAATTTTTCGACCGAAATTATTTCTTAAAGTACTGCTCAAATAAATAAAATAAGGTCATTTTCAAGTCTTTAAATTATTTTCTCTCTTTAAATATGATATTAAATCCATAAAATTCCGACGGGCAAAAAATGACCATTTTGCCCCCAGTTCAACAAAAACTCAAAAATTGTCGATTAAGTCCTAGCAGCCTCTAAACCAATTCCATGCCTAAAACTAATTCAAATAACATGCATAAATACCAATTCCATGCATAAATACATATTAACATCACAATATAAAGAAAACAAAAATCTCTCCCCGAAGAACTCTATAAAGGACAGGTTAAGGCTAGGCTGAAGTGTTACAATTTGCAACTGCTTCAACCTTCTGAGGATCTACCTTAATACCATCTCTACAAACAACATGCCCTAGAAAGCGCACTTCAGTTAACCAAAACTGTCATTTAGACAATTTAGCATATAGTTGATGCTCTCAAAGTGTCTACAATACCTCACTCCTGGAATAGATAAGAATGTCATCTACAAACACTATGATAAACTTATCCAAGAATGGCTTAAATACCCTATTCATCAAATCCATAAATGCAGCCGGTGAATTAGTAAACCCTAATGGCAACACCAGAAACTCATAATGTCCATACCGAGTCCTGAAAGTAGTCTTGGGTACATCTCCCTTCTTAATTCTCAACTAGTAATACCTAGATCTCATATCAAATTTTGAGAAATGACGGGCATCCTGCAATTGATCAAACAGATAATCAATCTATGACAATGGATATTTATTCTTCATTGTTACCTTATTCAGCTGCCTGTAGTCAATACACACCCTTAGAAAGCCGTCCTTCTTTTTCATAAATAGCACTGGAGCACCCCCGCGTAGAACTGCTCGGTCTAATAAATCCTTTATCCAATAACTCCTGCAATTGCACCTTTAACTCTTTCAATTCTGCTGGTGCCATTCTGTATGGAGGAATGGATATCGGATAGGTACCTATATACACCTTAATCTCAAATTCTATCTCCCTATCTGGGGGTAGTCCTAGCAATTCATCAGGGAAGACATCAGGGAATTCCTAAACTACTGGTATCTGATCAATCCCTATTGAAGTCTTCTGCACATCTATCACATGAGCCAGGAATGTTGAACATCCCTTTTCTATCATTCTTCTAGCTTGGATAGCAGAAAAAAAACTGATTCTAGATTCACGCCTATCACCCTGGAATTCAAACTCCAGTTGCCTCTTAGGCTGGAATTTAACCCTCTTCTCATAACAATTCGTTAGCCAATCCATACCAAGTATCATATCAAGCTCTAACACAGACAATTCTATCAAATCAGCATGCAAAACATTATCATCAATCTTGATCACACAACCAAGTTAAAAATAATTCACTTCTATACTCTCCCCTATAGGTGTAGCTATCTCTAGAGGTACACTCAATAATTATCTCTCTTTATTCAACTTAGGTGCAAACTGTGGTGAAACTAAACAATGTGTAGTACCAGAGTCAAACAATGCATCAACTATCTCATTCTGTATTAAAATAGTACCTGTAACCACATTATCAGATCTCTGTGCCTCTTGAGCATTTACAGTAAAAACTGGCCCCTGACCTTTGCCTGCTGGGGCCTGATTGTTGCACGGTGCCTGACCTCTGCCTCTGCCCCTACCAGAAGTCTCTCTAGCAACATCCTGACTCATTTGAACAGTAGGCTGGGACACTATAGCAGATGGCTGTTGATCACCTCACAAAGGACATCTGCTAATAAAATGACCATACTGCCCACATTTCAGGCAAGCACCTGTTTGTCATCGACATTCCCCTCTGTGCCTTTTACCATAAAAATTGCAAATAGCACACTGGGCATCTGAGTAGCAGGTCTAGAAGAACCTTGTGAATAAGAAGGTTTTGACTGCATTGAAGGTCCTCTACTTTGTGTCCTCCTCCTCTGACTGCCAGACGGAGGTCTTAGATCAAATATGGGCACTGACTCAATCTGTCTAGGCTGGGAGCTACTTTATCCTCTCCTACCCTGTGATCTAGGTCCTTCATTCCTTTTCTGATCTCTCTTAGCTCTCTATGACTTGTATTTTTCCTCCATCTAATTGGCCTTATCAATAATAGTAGTCATATATGTAAACTCTATAACAAGCAGGGCATTATAAAGTGAGGCATGCAAACCCCTCCTAAATCTGCTGATCAAATATGCCTTAGTAGGAGAAATATGTGTGGCATTTCTACTTAATCTAATAAACTTCTTAGCATACTCCTCCACTATCCTGTTTTCCAGCTCAAGCTACTCAAACTGTATCAGATTCTTGGTTTTCACCTCTTCTATCAAAAACTTATCAATCAGTCCCTATCTGAACTCTGCCCAAGTAGGAGGATGATCATTATATAATCTAGGCTTCATACGTCGAGAAAACCAAGTCCATGATTTCCCATTCAGTAACAAACCCACTAGCTCAACTGCTTTGATATTTGAACAAGGTAATCTCCTAACTACCTTCTCAACCTGCTCAAGGAAGTCAATCGATTCATCACCTTTGTTACCCCTGAACTCTGGCAGATTAAGCTTCAAAAAGCTAAACATAGAGACTTTGCCCTCATCAATAACTCGGTAGGCTCCCTGTACAGTAGGCTCTCCAGGAACCACAGCTGGCTGCACAGGAGCTGGAGTAGGAAATATTGGTACAACAACTAGTGCTGGTGCTACTACTGGCGCTGGTGGCGACGACATATTCTATCATTCCTGCTTCAATTTTGCTAGTTCCCGATGCAATTTGATCATCCCCTGCATCATCTCCATCCTTCAGGGGTCATTACTCCTCTCTGTCTCCTCTGTCGTCCTTCGGGATCTGGACGGTCCCTTTGAAAATTCTCTGATAAGAGACTCATTAAATGCTACCTCTACCTTTTTGGTATCCATGTCTCTGTCGTCAGACATCTCTGTCAACTATCAGAAAATAGAATAACATATTTAGTACATTACAGAAACGCAAAATATTCATACATACTCGACGAATACAACAAAAGACTACATAGGAATTCCTATGCTCCATGGTTTACTTAACTCTACCCATACTGTACTTATTTACTATTCCTCTGTAACCTATGCTCTAATACCACCTCTGTCACATTCCAATTTTAAAACATGACGGTCTAAGAATGTGGGAGATGTCAGAGATGACCGACACCCGTAGAACCCAGTATCACATACAATTATCAAAATACTATATAATCATATAACTACATAAACACTATTCATTTTGTTACTCTAACATTCATTATGTAACTTCTTTAAACATTATCATCATAATTCACAATCTTATTTATACTCCAAAATATGCTATTCACATATATACAATATGTCTATACTATTATACAATACCCATGGAGTAGCTATAGAACATATACAAAATACAATGTTAAAAATAATTACATTGTCACTCAAAATAGCAGAAATCCACAGAGATATCAGCAAGTGGGATTTTGCCTCCTACTCTGCACCTGGACGGAGAAATAAAGAAAATGTGAGTATAAAAGATACTCAATGAATCTAATATGCATCAACCAGAAGTAAAGACCAGAATAATCAATAAATAATAGACAGATAAATAAATAATATCAATCTGTTCAACAATATTAGAATATAGAATCCAATTATAGTAGATGATTGTAGAATCAATAATCAAGTCAGTGGAAAATATATCTCATGGATAAGACAGATGAAGGGCCATGAAACGCTTATCACATGCATCCATCATGTATTAATAAACATAAGACTGATCAGGTCTTATAGCTAGGACTGTTAACCCTTCCCAGCTAGAGTATCATTATACAATGTGCACATTGCCGATAGTATGTACCCACAACCTTGTCGGTGAGGCAGCCCTGTCAAATCCCATTAGAGTCAATAAAAGTACAGAACAAATTAATAGATATCAATATACAATATCAATCTCATCAAGTAGCAGTAACTCATGAATAATCAAACGAGACTGCGATTTAACAATAGATAAGCAATAAATGAATCAGTAGACAATAGTAATATGATTAGCAATTAACAATGGGATGGATCAAAAGTTGGACAAAAGAGATCAAAAGTTGACTCAATTGGCATGCCAATGTCGCTGGCGATGATATCATTCAAATGGTAAGCCTATGGAAGAAATCAATGGTAGGCCTATGGATTTTGAACTAGGCATTTCATCGAACACTTGTATACAACAATGAATGGACAAATTGGCTAGGTTATGGTACAACATTGATATTGCCCATACAATTAACAAATATCTCACAATGTAGGCAAAACAACAAACATCAATTTGTTAACAATAAACACAATTAAAAGGATCAAAATGGCATGGAAAATCAAAGGACAACAAGACAATTCAACGCAAAAATGAGCATACATGGTTTGGCCAAGGTGGTGTTTTTGAAGCAAGTTTTCAAATAATATTTTAACACATTAGGCATGATATTTGATGCATATTAAACTCACCTCAAACTCCAAATAAGCTACCAAAATTAATTTGCCACCAATTTCCTCAAAGTAGGCAAAAATGATAACTTTCCAAATCTTGATTTTCTACATCAAACCAATCAAATATAATTCATCTTTTAGCCTTCAATTAACATATTCTAAGATTAATTAATATTAACTAAAAATAGCCAAATCACACAACTTCAACCTAGGGTTTCAAATTGGGGAAAAGTCTCCAAATGCATCAATTGATGCAATTAAACACTAAACCCATCTATTTTATCATCTATACCAAATAAATCAACTCATTATCTTTGAATGAAGTATGGGCCAAAAACTTCTATGGTTTAGTTCTTGAAATTCTTTTATTTTCCAAGCAAAATTTCTATGGAAAAGGAAGAATCAATTTTAGTTTCTAAGTTTTCTTTAAGTTTCCTTAAGAAAACAAGCTTGAATTTAGGCGGGAGATGGTGGGAATGGTTCGTCCAAGTCTTAGTAAGAAGACGTGGATGGCCAAAATTTTCCTAAGGCATGTTTATATACTAAGTTAGAATGGCAATTACATATAAGTCCTTAAACTATCCATTAATCATACTTTTATCCCATCTTCTTCTATAATTTATTCTGACAATTCTGTTGATAATTTGATTTCAAAGTGGGAACTAAAATGACTTATTTTTATGTGTACTTTATTATAAAAATACTTTCAGAGCCATTCTGAAATTCAGACAGTTGATTTTCCACTGTACCCCTAAAGTTTCACTTATTTACGATTTTGCCATTACTTACTTTTTCAGTTTTCCTAAACATTTTTCACCTCTTTCTTTTCACTATAATTACACATATAATTATATAATTCTTTACCCTTTTGTCTGAATTAGAAATTCATCTATCGACCGGACTGCTATTTCCCCGGGCAATGTAATTAACACCGACGTTTTCCGGGATAGTATCTCAAATGCATTCTAACTGTGTTTCAAAAATTACTCTTAGTTACTTCCATATTCCCATCCCAATAACTGATTATATTATTGTTCAATTATGGTCGCAATTCCTAAGATATTACACAGCTGGATCCACTATTGAAGAAATTTTAAACCAGTTTTACTCTTGACCTGAAAAGGTAAAACAACTAAAAGGTGAGTATTTTCATACTCAGTGTGTCAATATATATATAATCACACATTAAGTTAGGTAGGAAACAACAAATAAACTGTATTAATAATTGGCGCATGGATAGCACAGCAAAGGACCAAATCAAGGAAAATGGTTTATGGACACCAAATATAGATGTATAGGCATTAGGAGAAATAATAACCATGAATATATAACAGATAATGGGCCATGAAATGCATATCAATTTCAATATAACATGTAAATAGCATAAGGTGGAACAGACCCTATGGCCAGGACCATAACCCTTCCCAGTTATGGTATCACTAGAATTTCATTATGCACAATGCTGATGGTATTTATCCACTACCCCATCAGTAAGGTAGCTCTGTCATACAAATATTAGAATAGGTTAAAGATAGCAAATAAGATTTCAAATAGGCAAGAAAAATAGTAAGGTTCAGTTTCTGTAACTCTAGCTCAATTGAGCTGTTTAGGCAAGTAAACACATATAGGATCATTATCCTTAATAACAGAATATTATAGCATAGGCAAAATTCCACAAAAGTCATTTAGGATATAAGTTCAAAATATATCAAGAAGACAATTTTATACTGGTGAAAAAGAAAATCACCCATTTTAGTAAATTTGATAACAATTAGTTTCTTAAGGAAATTAACATAGGTCATTTCGTGAGCACTTGATGTGCACCACTTTAGGACCAAATAAATATAGTTTTGGGACATATTGATCAAAAGCCAAAGTTCACAATTCAAGCCCCAATAGAAACAAACACAAAGGCATTATCTAACAGGGTTTATATAAATCAATAAACAACACAATCGGAGCTTGAATTCAAGAAAAATTCAAAGGAAAGTCAAATGAAACACTCTAGCCAAAAAGTTGCAGGAATTTAAATGGATTCAAATTTATCAAAAAAAGGTTTAAACATGCATAATAATGTACATATAACTCATCAGAACCGATGGTTTGATCGTTTACGAGATAAAACGCCTATTTGCTTATAACAGGCAAAAGCAGTGTTCTTCGGTTTCCTTCGATTATACAATTAATTTTACCATATATTTAACTTTAAATGGATGCTAATTAATATATTTAAACATTAATTAGAATTATGGAATCCTACACAGAAAATCCATTTCAAACATAAACGTAGTTTTAGGTTTTCTTCAATTTCGATCCAATCTTGAAATCTATTGATCTAATCATATTTCTAATCACTTATGTAACTTAAATGAATCAAAAGAATAAATAAAACATCATCTTCACCTGAATTCTTCAAGTGCCTAAAATTTATGTTTGGAGTATCATCAATTTCTAGCTTGAATTTCTTGGAATTTTCGATGAAAACTCGTTTAATTGGAAGTTTAATCGAGTTTTCTATCGATTTTGCTAGAAGTTTGGATGAAATTGATGGAGTTTTGAATAGAGGAGAGTTTCAGCTGTAACAATGGAGGAAGGAGGAGAATTTTTTGATTTTTGGAGAATTAGATGGCTATTTATATTAATTAACTTTCAGCTAATTCGATTTTCCCCCCGACACTTCACGTATTCGCATTTTGAACCCGAAACTTATAACTATTTATCTTTTTGTCCCATTTCAATTTTGAAATAATATTTTTTATATTTCTCCAGCTTATGAGTCTAATGGTGATATTAAAATTTTAAAATTTTGAACCCATTCATTAATCAAAATGTCGACGTATTTACCTATCCACCAGGTTGAATTTTAGCGATTTATCAAATCGCACAAGTGTGTTGTTTTAACATCTAAACTAACTTTATTTATACTTAAACAACATATATTCAAGGTTATATAAATGAAATTTGAGGGTGTTATACTTTACCCTCCTTCAATAAAATTCGTCCTCAAATTTTAAATTATATGTATCTTGTCACTGGAATAAGAATGGATATCTTGTTCTCATGTTCTGCTCACTTTCCCAGGTACATATATCCATCGTTTGATTCTTCCATAACACTTTAACTATTGGGATCTCTTTATTACGCAATTGCCTGACTTGTTGATCTATTATCTTCACTGGTGTCTCTTCATAAGTCAAGTCTTTATCAACCTCAATAGCTTATCGTTCTAGGATATGTGATGGATCAAACACATATTTACTCAACATGGAAACATGAAACACTAGATGAACATGCCTCAGGTGAGGTGGGAGGGCTAACCAATAAGACACATTACCGACCTTCTCTAATATCTCGAATGGCCCGATATATCTAGGTGATAACTTTCCTTTCTTGCCAAATCTGATTACATCTCTCATAGGTGAAATCTTCAAGAATACATGATCACCTATAGCAAAATGAATATCTTTTCTCTTCGGGCCTACATAACTCTTTTGTCGGCTAAAAGTTGTCTTCATTCTTTCTTGAATAATGGGGATCTTCTCCATGGTTTCTTTGATCAATTCAGGACCTTCTAACTATTTTTCCCCTAGTTCTACCCAACACACAGGAGATCCACATTTTCTACCATACATTGCTTCATATGGCGCCATACCAATAGTTGAATGATAGCTATTATTGTAGAAAAATTCAATCAAAAGCAAATATTGATCCCAATTCCCTTTAAAATCAAGCACACACAGCCGAAACATATCTTTCAATATCTAAATTATACATTCTGATTGTCCATCTGTTTGTGGATGAAAAGCTATGCTAAAGTGCAATTGGGTGCCAATGCCTTTTGAAACTTCTGCCAGAATCGTGCAATAAATTGAGTCCTTTTATCTGAAATAATAGTTAAAGGTATGCCATGAAGTTGTATTATCTTGTCAACATATAACTGGGTATATTGAGCAGCTGTGTAGTTGGTTTTCACTTCTAAGAATTGAGTTGTCTTAGTCAGTCGATCAACTATTACCCAGATAGAGTCATATCCTTGTGAAGTTCTGGGTAAACTAACCACAAAGTCCATGGTTACTTGATCTCATTTTCACTCTAGCAGTTCTATCTCCTATAATAGCCCTGATGCCTTCTTTTGTTCAAATTTAGCCTGTTGACAAGCTAAACAAGTGGAGACAAATTGAGCTACATCCCTCTTCATATTGGACCACCAATAATGCTTCTTTAGATCATGATACATCTTCGTTATTCCATGATGAACACTGTAATGCATAATCTATCTCCCTCATGATTCGCTCTTTAAGCCCATCTACATTTGGCACATATAGTCGTTTCCCACATTTCAGTACCCCACTATCAATAGTGAATTATGGGGCTTTCCCAGCTCGAACATCTTCTTTTAACTTCAATAGTTAAGAATCTCTATCTTGTGCTTCCTTAATTTCATCAATCAAGGTCGGCTTTATATGGAACTAGGCTATTAGAGCTTGGTTTCGATCCTGGGTCCCCAATTCAAACTGGACTCCCATATCAAGTAATTCTTTCACTTCTCTGATTATTAGTCTCCTTACAACTGTAATGTGAGCTAAACTCCTCATAGATTTCCTACTTAATGCATCTACCACATCATTAGCTTTACTTGGGTGACACAATATTTGGCAATCATAATCCTTTAACAGTTCAACCCATATTCGTTGTCGAAGGTTCAAATCTTTTTGTGACAAAATATATTGTAAACTTTTATAATCTGTATAGATCTCACATTTCTCCCCATATAAGCAATGCCTCTAAATCTTTAAAGGAAATACAACTACAACCATCTCTAAATCGTGTGTAGGATAATTTAACTCATGTTTCTTCAATTGACGAGAAGCATAAGCAATTACCCTCTTATCCTGCATCAAGACACAACCAAGTCCGATCTTCAAAGCATCACAATATACTATAAATTTGCCATTCTCTATTGGCAATGCCAACACTGGTGCCGATGTAAGACATGATTTTAAAGTTTGAAAACTCTTTTCACATTCATTAGTCCACAAGAATCTTTCTTGCTTTCTGGCCAATTTAGTTATTGGAGCTGCAATTCTTGAAAAATCTTTAACAAATTGCCTGTAGTAACCTACCATACCTAAGAAACTCCACACTTCTGTTACATTAGTAGGTCGTGGCCAATTAGCTACAGCTTCCACCTTCCGTGGATCCACTTTAATGCTATCTTTTCTCACAATATGACCAAGGAAACATACCTCAGTAAGCTAGAATTCACACTTCGATAACTTAGCATATATCTTATGCTCTCATAATATCTTCAACATTATTCTCAGATCCTCTTCATATTATTCCTGGCTTGTGGAATAGATAAAAATATCATCTATGAATATAATGACAAACTTATCCAAATAGGGCTTGAACACCCGATTCATTATCAAGTCCATAAAAGTAGCAGGGGCTTTGGTTAACCCAAATGGTAATACAAGGAATTCATAGTGACCATATCGGGTTCTGAAAGCAGTTTTAGATACAGCTTCATTCTTAATTCTCAATTGATGATAACCCGATCTAAGGTCAATCTTAGAAAAATAACTGGCTCCTTGCAATTTATCAAACAGATAATCAATCTGGGGACAATTTATATTTGTTCTTGATGGTCAATTTATTTAACTGTCTATAATCAATACACATTTGCAGTGAACCGTCCTTCTTCTTAATAAATAACATAGGAGCGTCCCACGGTGAACTACTGGGTTTGATAAACCCTTTATCTAGCAAGTCTTGCAACTGCACTTTTAAGTCTTTTAGTTCTATGGGATTGAAATAGGGTCTGTACCTGGATATACTTCAATCTCAAACTCAATCTCCCTCTCAGGTGGCAAACCTGGAAAATCTTAGGGAAACAAGTTTGAAAACTCATCGACAATAGGAATCTGATCAACTCCCTTTGAAGTCTTTTGAGTATCCATTACACTTCCCAAGTATGCAGGATATCCCTTACATAGGAGTCTCCTTGCCCCAATAGCAGAAATAAATTCAATTCCCAAATCACTCTTATCACCCTGATACTCAAATTCATAATGCCCATCTAGTTGCAATTTAATCTTCTTTTTATAACAGTCAATTACTGCATGATAAGTGGTTAACCAATCCATTCCCAATATCACATCCAATTCCAACACAAGCAATTCTACTAAATTAATTAGTAAAATTCTACTATTTATATCTAGTTTATAACCCGAGTATTCATATTTTACCTCTATGTTGTCACCTAAGGGAGTAAATATTTTGTAATACCCTAGGAAAAGCTACCATAATTAAACAATATCATAATCAATTGTTGGTCTGGAAACTCCGAAATAACTAAGAATAATTTTTGAAATACAGTTAATATCCATTTGAGATACTGGCCCAGAAAATATCGGTGTTAATTACACTGCCCAGGGAAATAGCAGTCCGGTTGACAGATAAATTTCTAATTTAGACCAAGGGGTAAAGAATCATATGTTTATATGTGAAATTATGGTGAAAAGAGAGAGTTAAAAAATGTTTAGGAACACTGAAAATTTATATAATGGCAAAATCGTAAATAAGTTGAACTTTAGGGGTATAGTGGGAAACCAACTGTCTGAGTTTCAGAATGGCTCTGAAACTCAGACAGTTGGTTTCCCACTATATTCTGAAACTATTTTTATAATAAAGTACAGATAAAAAGAAACAATTTCAGTTTTCAATTTTAAATCTAATTCTCAACATAATTGTCAGAATAAATTACAGAAGAAAATGGGATCAAAGTCCAATTAATGGATAGTTTAAGGACTTAAATGTAATTTTTCATTTAACCCACCTATATAAGCAACACTTAGAAGATTTTTTCTCATTTTATTCTTCTTCTTCAAGCTTGGCCGAACCACCTTTGCTCTTCTCCCACCAATTTCAAGCAAATTTCTTAAGGAAAATTTGAAGAAAACACCTAATCCGACCTTATTCTTCTCATTTCCTTCAAAAATTCTCTTGAAAATTCAAAGCAAATCAAGGAATAATTGGAAGAGAATTTTGACTAGGACATCATACAAAGGTAACAAAGTGTATTCTTTGATCAATTAGGTGATTTAGATGTATTAGATGTTGTTTAGAATGGGTTTAGTGTTTATTAGCATCAATTGATGCATTTGGTATTTTCCCCAATTTTCCAAACCCTAGTTCAAGTTGTATGATTTGAATATTTGAATTAGTGTTAGTTAATATTAATTAAGTTTAGATTATGTCAATTGGAGGCTAATGGATAAATTATTTGTGTTTGATTTGGTGTAGAAAATAAAGAATTGGAAAGTTGTGACTTTTGCCTCCTTTGAAGCTTAAGGTGGGAAATCAATTTTCCTAGCTCATTTGAAGTGTGATGTGAGTTTAATATGCATCATTTAACATATTCTAAGCATTGAAATGTTGATTGGAATTATCTTTTGGAAACCCATTATTGGCCGAACCTCATGTCACTATTCATCCTATTATTTTTGTCTTGTTTTTCTTCATATTTCATAAGCTAATTTTATTCTTTTGATTGTGTTTATTATTGGCAAATTATATTTATTGTGTTGCCTACATTGTGAGTTGATTGTTGATTATATGGGCAATGTCAATGTTACACCATAACCTAACCAAATTGTCCATTCATTGTTACACACCATGTGTTTGACAAAATGCCTAGTTCATTTTGTCACAGGCCTACCATTGTTTCATACATAGCCTACCATTTGATTGCCATCATCGCCAGTGACATTGACATGCCAATTAAGCCAACTTCTTGACTTTGATTGTCCAACTTTTGAATCATTCCAATGTTTATTGCTATTCTTAATACCTATATTTATTGCTTCTTCCATTGTTTATTCATTGCTTTATTGTAGTCTCGTTCGATTTAATTCATGAGTTATTGTTACTTGATGAGAACATTTATGTTTATTGATATCGATAGACTTGTTTCATAATCTTATTGATTATAATGAGATTTGACAGAGCTGCCTCTCCAATGGGATAGTGGGTACATACCGTCGGCAATGTGCACATTGTATAATGATACCCTAGTTGGGAAGGATTAACAGTCCTAGCCATAAGACCTGATCAGGTTTACGTATATTGATACATGATTGTTACATGTGATATGAGTTTCATGGCCCTTTATTTGTCTTATCCTTGTGATATAATTTTATTGACCTGATTATTGATTATACAGTCATTCACTGTATTCTGATTCTTTATTCAGATATTGTTGAGCAAATTGATATTTATTGATTATCTGCCTACTGTTTATTGATATTCCAGTCTTTTCTTTTGGTCAATTCATATTAGATTCACTGAGTATTTTATACTCGCCCTTTCATTGTTTCACCTTTCCAGGTGCAGAGTAGAAGGCAAATTCCCAACTGTTATTTTTCGAGAAATTCTACAGTGTCTATACAGCAGTGTAATTATTTTAACACTATATTTTGTATGTATAATTTAGTTGCTCCATGGGTTATATAAATGACATAGTTAAACCATGATTATGTATGTATGGTTTTATATGGAGTTTAATTAATGTTATGGCATGAGAAAATGGTAATTATAGCCAATTGCATAATAAATTACAGAATGCCAAAATGGAACTTAATTAAGAAATTGATTAATTAATTGATAGTATTTAGTAATAGTATATGATACTGAGTTCTACGGGTACTGGTCGCCTCTGGCATCTCCTGCATCCTAAGATCGTCATGTTCTAAAATCGGTACATGATAGAAGTGATATCAGACCATAGGTTACAGATGAATAATAACTAGAGACAGTGCTAATAGAGTTAAGTAAACCATAGAGCATAGGAATTCATGTATCGTCTTTTGTTGTATTCGTCAAGTATGTATGAGTATTCTGCGTTTATATAATGTAATGAGTTTGTTATTCTATTTTCTAACAGTTGGCAGAGATGTTTGACGACAGAGACAGGGATACTAGAGAAGCAGAGGTAGCCTCTAACGAGTCTATTGTTAGAAAGTTTCAGAGAAACCATCCAGATCTCGACGGATGACAGAGGAGACAAGGAGGAGTGATGACCTCTAGAGGATGGAGATGATGCAAGGGATGATGCATTTACGTCGGGAATTAGCAGAGTTGAGGCAAGAATGACAAAATATGTCACCGCCAGCAGCAGTGTCACCTCCTGTTGCACTAGTTGTTGTACCTGTTACTCCAGTGCAACCAACAGTAGTTCCTAGCAAGCCTGTTATTTAGGGAGCCCACCGAGTTATTGATGAGGGCAGAGTCACTATGTTTAACTTTCTAAAGCTTAATCTGCTAGAGTTCAGGGGTGACAGAGGCGATGAGCCTATTGATTTTCTTGAGCAGATTGAGAAGGTAGTGAGGAGACTACCTTGTTCTGATGTTAAAGCAGTCGAGCTGGTTGGATTATTACTGAAGGGGAAAGCTTGGACTTGGTTTTCTCGACATATAGAGCCCATATTATATAGTGATCATCCTCCTACTTGGGTAGAGTTCAAACAGGGGCTGATTGATGAGTTCTTGACAGAAGGGGTGAAAATCGGGAATTTGATTCAGTTTGAGCAGCTTGAGCAGGGAAACAGGACAGTTGAGGAGTATGTTGAGGAGTTTATTAGATTAAGCAAATATACTTCACAGATTGCTCCTACTGAGGTAGATTTGATCAGCAGATTCAGGAAGGGATTGCATGCCTCACTTCATAATGCCCTGCTTGCTACATAGTTCACATCTCTGACTACCATCATTGACAAGGCCAATCAGATGGAGGAAAATTATAAGTCAGAGAGAGCCAAGAGAGATCAGAAAAAGGAAGGGAGGATTTAGTTCACAAGGCAGGAGAGGGTAGAGCAGCTCCCAACCTAGACAGATTAAGCCAGTGCCTAGATTTTATCAGAGAACTCCATCTGGCAGTCAAAGGAGGAGGACACAGAATAGAGGACCTCCAGTACAGTCAACACTTGCTTATTCACAGGGATCTTCTAAACCTGCTACTCAGATGCCCAGTGTACCTATTTGTAGTTTCTGTGGTAGAAGGCACGGAGGGGAGTGTTAACGGCAGACAGGTGCTTGCTTGAAATGTGGGCAACATGGTCATTTCATTAGCATATGTCTTTTATGGGGTGATCAGTAGCCTTCAGCATTAGTTCCCAGCCTACTATTCAGGTGAGTCAGAATGTAGCTAGAGAGGCAGAGGTAAAGGTCAGGCACCGAGCAACAGTCAGGCCCCAGCAGACAGAGGTCAGAGGCGAGTTTTTTCTATAAATGCACAGGAGGCACAGAGATCTAATAATGTGGTTACAAGTACGATTCTTATTCAGAATGAAATAGCTGAAGCATTGTTTGACTCTGGTGCTACACATTTTTTTGTCTCACCACAGTTTGCACCATAATTAAATAAAGAGAGACAATTATTGAGTGTACCTTTAGAGATAGCTATACCTATGGGGAGAGTATATAAGTGAATTATTTTTATTCGGGTTGTGTGATTGAGATCGATGAAAATTTTCTACGTGCTGATTTGATAAAACTACATGAGTTAGAGCTTGATGTGATGCTTGGTATGGATTAGCTAATGACACATCGTGCAGTTATTGATTGCTATAATAAGAGAGTTAAATTTCAGCCTGAGGGGCAACCAGAGTTTGAATTCCAGGGTGATAGACGTGAGTCTGGAATCAGTTTTGTTTCTGCTATCCAGGCTAAAAGGATGATTGGAAAGGGTTGTTCAACATTTATGGCTCATGTGATAGATGTGCATAACACTTCAACATGGATTGATCAGATACCTGTGATTCGGGAATTCCTTGATGTCTTCCCTGAACAATTGCCAGGACTACCCCCAGATAGAGAGATAGAGTTTGAGATTGAGGTGTATCCAGGCATTGATCCAATATCCATTCCTTCGTACAGAATGGCAATGGCAGAATTCAAAGGGCTAAAGGTACAACTACAGGAGTTAATAGATAGAGGATTTATTACACCAAGCAGTTCTCCATGGGGTGCTCCAGTGCTATTTGTGAAAAAGAAGGATGACTCCTTAAGGATGTGTATTGACTACCGGCAGCTGAATAAAGTGACAGTGATAAACAAATATCTGTTTCCATGGATAGATGATCTATTTGATCAATTGCAGGGTGCCAGTCATTTCTCAAAGATTGATCTGAGATTTGGGTATCACTAGTTGAGAATTAAGAAGGGAGATGTACCCAATACTGCTTTCAGGACCCGATATAGACATTATGAGTTTTTGGAGTTGCCATTCGAGTTGACTAATGCACCAACTGTATTTATGGATATGATGAATAGGGTATTTAAATCATTTTTAGATAAGTTTGTCATAGTGTTCATAAATGACATTCTTATCTATTCTAGGAGTGAGGAGGAACATTCAAAGCATCTGAGGATTGTATTGTAAACACTTCGAAAGCATCAGCTGTATGCTAAGTTGTCTAAATGTCAGTTCTGGTTAACTGAAGTGTGCTTTAGGGCATGTTGTTTGTAAATATGGTATCAAGGTAGAAGGTTGAAGTAGTTGCAAATTGGCCTCGGCCTACCAATGTTTCTGAGATCTATAGTTTCATTGGTATGGCAGGATACTACAAAAGGTTTATGAAATATTTCTCCAAAATTGCTGCTCCATCGACTAAGTTGACTCGAAAATAGGAGAGGCATCAGTGGACAAATGAATGTGAGAGCAGTTTTTTGACTTTGAAGTCTTGCCTCACGAGTGCTCCAGTGTTAGCATTGCCATCAGAGGATGATAAATTCACAGTGTATTGTGATGCTTCCAGAGTTGGATTGGGATGTGTTCTAATGTAGAATAGAATAGTGATTCCTTATGCTTCTCGGTAGTTAAAGAAGCTTCAGATGTATTATCTGACACATGATTTGGAGATGGCAACAATAGTATTTGCACTAAAGATCTGGTGATATTATCTATATGGGTCTAAATGTGAGATATATATTGAACATAAGAGTTTGCAGTATATACTTCAGCAAAAGGATCTGAACCTCTGACAGCGCTGATGGGTTGAACGGCTTAAGGATTATGATTGTGAGATCTTTTCCATCCAAGTAAGGCTAATGTAGTAGCAGATGCACTGAGCTGGAAGTCTATGGGTAGTCTAGCTCACATATCAGTTTCCAGAAGACCATTGATCCGTGAGATGAAGGAGTTAGCTGATGTGTATAGAGTTAGATTTGGGATCCTAGGATCATAACCAAGCTCTGATAGCCTAATTTCGGGTTAAGCCACTATTGGTTGATGATATTAAGGTGGCACAGGATAGGGATCCATATCTACTGAAGCTAAAGGGAGATGCTCATAATGGCAAAGCATCAGAGTTTACAGTAGAGGATGATGTGCTGAAGTGTGGGAAACAGTTATGTGTACCCGACATTGATGGGCTACGAGATCAGATTATGGGAGAGGCTCATTATTCTTCATATAGTATACATCTTGAAATTACAAAGATGTACCATGATCTAAAGGATGTTTATTGGTGGCCTAATATGAAGAGAGACATAGCTAGATTTGCGACCACATGCTTAGCCTGTCAACAGGTTAAGTTTGAGCATCAAAAGCCGTTTGGTTTACTTTAGAAAATAGAGTTGCCAGAGTGAAAATATGAGCAGATTACTATAGATTTCGTGGTTGGTTTACCGAGGACTACACGGGTTTATGATTCCATGTGGGTTATTATGGATAGATTGACTTTGAATTTGAAATGTCTGAGAGACGGGGTAGACGGGCTAGACCAATAGACAGAGTGGAGCATCAGGATTCTTGTGAGGAAGCAGAGGTTGCTTCAAATGCTTCTGCTGCATGGGTATCTCAATCTAAGCCATCCAGGTCCCGGAGATGGACTGAGTCTGGATATTTGGGAGATGCACCTTGGAGGCAGGAGATGCAGGATATGAGACAGGAAATCCTGCAAGCTATTAGAGATCAGTTGGGTGCCCAGCCTGCAGTTGTTCAGCCACCACCTCCTCCAGTTC